>CAXDID010000787.1:0-278468 GCA_963988835.1 Hexamita inflata | reverse complement strand
GAATGCATTTAGAATGTGCATTTTTTGTAATGATAAAAACTTTTTATATTTTTATTTTTTAACCGCCATATTTCATAAGTGACACCGTTTACATTGCTACCAGTAGCCACTCGAATAGTAAGTGTAATGTTGATATCATTATAGATTACAACATTTCAACGATGTTTTGAAGTCAGCATCTAGTCAAATTCGTCAAAGCTTTTTAAAAATTATTTAAAGAATATTAATTAGTTTTAGACTGTAGTCGGTAACTGCGTGATGGAGTATTGCAGTCCGTAGAAATACTAATAGTTGAATTGGTGTGGAACTGTCACAAACTCTTGCGAATATGTTTAAAATGACACTGAGAAATATATAGCGAAACGAACTTAGAGGATGAAAGGTTGGCGAAGATGATTCTCGGTAAGTAAGCGAGACACCAGTTTGAGCTCCATGAGTAGGAGCATTTTAAAGTAGCAAAATTCTCCAGTCACCGAGAAAACAAATAACTGCCGTGTTGGCCCCAAGAAATAGATAAGCGAGTTGTTCCGAGCGACTCCTAGGTAATTGCAAAATCACGTACAGGTCAACGTGGTCGAGTGGTGAGATCGCATAGTGAAGACGGGGCGCTCGCAGGTTCAATTCCTATAAGAACTGTTTTCATTTTTATGCAATTCACTTAACATCTTATTTTCTTCTTTCGCTCTCCTGTCGTCGACATCTTCCTCTCCGTAGGCTCTGATGATTCAGCACCAATGCATATCCATCACATGACGTCATTTTTTAAATGTTGGCGCATCATTGAAGTGAAAAGATAACATCACGTCAAAATGTTCTCGCGTGTTGAAATGTTAAATTTGTGGTTTCAATCGTTTATCATTTAATCAACTAATCAAAAGACAAATTAATTGATTGTTTATAAATCAATCAATTATTTTTAAATTAATTGATTGAAAATTGTTTGAAATATAGTCGAGTTTTAAACGTCAGATGAGCGGATGAATAACCGAAATCACTTGCTATGTAGTATAACTCACACAGCCGCATTTCTTTCATTTTTTAAATTTATCATTAAATATTGTAAATAGTGAAAATAGCGAATAACAAAAATATTGACAACTATATTGTTCTTCTGTTCTGTGCTATATATTTAAAATAGGTACTAAGAAAACTCCACCTCGTGCATTTCTACTGAACTGTTTATTAAATAATCAACCCCGTTCTTCCAAAGCAACTGCAATCATTACTTCTTAAGTCAATAATACAAATTCAACTTCTTAAGTACCAACAGTAATCTGAAAAAGTTATTAGAGTGCCAATCATTGAATTATGATTGTTTTAAGTATATTAACAAATATATTTCAACTTAATTAAGTTAAAAGCACATTATGTCACGTTTCATCATCGTCATTGATGTGGTTGCAGTTAAGTGAATTTTCTTTCTTCTCGTTCTTTCTTCTTTTTGTTCTAACAGGAACGGTTCTTCTAATCGCACGTAATTCTTTCGAATCTGGGCTGTCTGGATATAGAACGCGTGTATTTCGTAGACTCAGATGTGGCTTGACTCGACAGTGGATTTATGCATTTTCAATATGTCTTTTAGTTAGTGGAGTGTGATTGGATGAAACTGACGTACTTTAATGCATATTTGCGAGAAAAGTAAACAAAGTGTTTCAAACGAACATGGAACAATTTTGAAAATAATTTTAGGTTGAAGCGAGCGTCAGTAGTTGGCAACACTGTATGTGTGTTAACATGATCGAAAACTCAGATATTCTTAGCGCATGTAAATCGAGATCGTTTGAAATTGAGATCTCTCGTCTATTTGTGGATGGTATTAAAAGACAGCACCGGCTATCTCTTGCACTCTATGCAGTTGAATGCATATATGTATACAGCGGACTGCTTTGTTTACACGTCCGGCGATAGGTGCTTTCTTTACTTGCATTCTTCTGTTTCGGTGTTGGATTTTACTGGATTAAATTAAGATTCGTAGATGGTCGATTTCAGAAGGAGAATGAATTTAGGACACTTAACTATATATTTTGAGGATATATACCATCGCTCTTGCAGATTGAATATTTAATAAACTGTAACTGTGTGTTTGGAGTATTTATAAAGTATAATAATTTAGAATTATTACTTAACTATTATTACTATTGTATCAAAATTATTATATTTCATGCATTTCAACAATACAAATGAAAGACTTCATTTACGATATTATATTGTATTAGAAGCTATATAAACATCATAATTATTTATAATTAGTGCTATATTTCTTTTTCGATCAAAAATCTAAATATTTTGAAAAATCATAACCAAATGTTATATGTTTGTAAGACTTCCCACGTATGAATTGTAATTTAATTTTAATGTCAATTATACTACTTGCCAATAGTTACTATCTCAGAGTTACGGGAACTTTCAAGATGTTTCTCACTTGTTATCAAATGATCGATGGAAGAAATACAGTGTATAATATGTTTTAACTAAAATATAACGTCAATCTTAATTTCATGCATACGCTTATCATTATAGCCTAAAAGAAACTATTTCATGACAGTATGCTGAATATTATGGTCTTCTTCATCAGTTATAGTAATATTATTCATTTGATTTATATATTTTAACTTTTATTGCACGAAACAATATTTTATATTATTTACTGTATTTTAATATATTTCCACTTCACCATGGATGATTAAATAGTCAATAGTAATTAATGTTATATCTAAAATTCAGTTATTTGAAGAAACTCTTGAGCTATTGCTTTATTATAATTACGATTAATGAGGTATTTGGTACCATCATATTTGAGATTAATAAATAAGTGAGCTTATCTGTTAGGATAATATTCCACGTATGAAATAACGTATATATCTCCAAAAATTACGACTGTACCACAAACAACAATATTCAAATAGTTTTTATTCAATACCTAATAATTTTGCAATGTTCTTAAATATATTGATGGCGTATAGCTTAATAATTGAAAGAGATTAGTACTTTAATTATTTTCTCCGCAGACCGTCCAGTTGAGGCAACTATTTTCACATTGTGTTCGACTAACCTCCCACTTTACTTATTGCATATTTATGTCAAACAGTAACTTAAAAAGTTTAAGGTACGACTGGAACAAATATCAAATCTTGAGAAATTTTATCAATGCCGTATACATAAGAACTGCCGATTTTAAAAAGTGAATGTTATTTTATTGGTACATAAACTTCCTGAAGTGGTCATATCTACTTCTTGTGGTTTGAATATTCAGAAACCATTGTTTTCAGGTTATCATACTAGGTTGATATTCGTCAGTTTCGGTTTCTAAAGTTCGATTTTGTTCTACGTAAACATGCTTTCCAACTTGAAATCTAAATTATTTGGAAGTTATGTTGTCCGAACCATAGATGGTATATCACATCAGTTAATCATAGTTACCATTAATTTATTGCATCCATTTTTAACTGAGAATCTTATACAAGATTACTTACTCCGTAGTTGAGTCTAGCGGGTTTATAAAGTGATTCTGTGGTTCGTATTAATCGCATTATTAATGTTCAGGTCAATTCCACTTATGAATGCATTTAGAATGTGCAATTCTTGTAATGATAGAAACATCTTATATATTTACTGTTTAACCGCCATATTTCATAAGTGACACCGTTTACATTGCTACCAGTAGCCACTCGAATAGTAAGTGTAATGTTGATATCATTATAGATTACAACATTTCAACGATGTTTTGAAGTCAGCATCTAGTCAAATTCGTCAAAGCTTTTTAAAAATTATTTAAAGAATATTAATTAGTTTTAGACTGTAGTCGGTAACTGCGTGATGGAGTATTGCAGTCCGTAGAAATACTAATATTTGAATTGGTGTGGAACTGTCACAAACTCTTGCGAATATGTTTAAAATGACACTGAGAAATATATAGCGAAACGAACTTAGAGGATGAAAGGTTGGCGAAGATGATTCTCGGTAAGTAAGCGAGACACCAGTTTGAGCTCCATGAGTAGGAGCATTTTAAAGTAGCAAAATTCTCCAGTCACCGAGAAAACAAATAACTGCCGTGTTGGCCCCAAGAAATAGATAAGCGAGTTGTTCCGAGCGACTCCTAGGTAATTGCAAAATCACGTACAGGTCAACGTGGTCGAGTGGTGAGATCGCATAGTGAAGACGGGGCGCTCGCAGGTTCAATTCCTATAAGAACTGTTTTCATTTTTATGCAATTCACTTAACATCTTATTTTCTTCTTTCGCTCTCCTGTCGTCGACATCTTCCTCTCCGTAGGCTCTGATGATTCAGCACCAATGCATATCCATCACATGACGTCATTTTTTAAATGTTGGCGCATCATTGAAGTGAAAAGATAACATCACGTCAAAATGTTCTCGCGTGTTGAAATGTTAAATTTGTGGTTTCAATCGTTTATCATTTAATCAACTAATCAAAAGACAAATTAATTGATTGTTTATAAATCAATCAATTATTTTTAAATTAATTGATTGAAAATTGTTAGAAATATAGTCGAGTTTTAAACGTCAGATGAGCGGATGAATAACCGAAATCACTTGCTATGTAGTATAACTCACACAGCCGCATTTCTTTCATTTTTTAAATTTATCATTAAATATTGTAAATAGTGAAAATAGCAAATAACAAAAATATTGACAACTATATTGTTCTTCTGTTCTGTGCTATATATTTAAAATAGGTACTAAGAAAACTCCACCTCGTGCATTTCTACTGAACTGTTTATTAAATAATCAACCCCGTTCTTCCAAAGCAACTGCAATCATTACTTCTTAAGTCAATAATACAAATTCAACTTCTTAAGTACCAACAGTAATCTGAAAAAGTTATTAGAGTGCCAATCATTGAATTATGATTGTGTTAAGTATATTAACAAATATATTTCAACTTAATTAAGTTAAAAGCACATTATGTCACGTTTCATCATCGTCATTGATGTGGTTGCAGTTAAGTGAATTTTCTTTCTTCTCGTTCTTTCTTCTTTTTGTTCTAACAGGAACGGTTCTTCTAATCGCACGTAATTCTTTCGAATCTGGGCTGTCTGGATATAGAACGCGTGTATTTCGTAGACACAGATGTGGCTTGACTCGACAGTGGATTTATGCATTTTCAATATGTCTTTTAGTTAGTGGAGTGGGATTGGATGAAACTGACGTACTTTAATGCATATTTGCGAGAAAAGTAAACAAAGTGTTTCAAACGAACATGGAACAATTTTGAAAATAATTTTAGGTTGAAGCGAGCGTCAGTAGTTGGCAACACTGTATGTGTGTTAACATGATCGAAAACTCAGATATTCTTAGCGCATGTAAATCGAGATCGTTTGAAATTGAGATCTCTCGTCTATTTGTGTATGGTATTAAAAGACAGCACCGGCTATCTCTTGCACTCTACGCAGTTGAATGCATATATGTATACCGCGGACTGCTTTGTTTACACGTCCGGCGATAGGTGCTTTCTTTACTTGCATTCTTCTGTTTCAGTGTTGGATTTTACTGGATTAAATTAAGATTCGTAGATGGTCGATTTCAGAAGGAGAATGAATTTAGGACACTTAACTATATATTTTGAGGATATATACCATCGCTCTTGCAGATTGAATATTTAATAAACTGTAACACAATGTGTTTGGAGTGTATTTATAAAAATTATAATAATTTGAGAATTATTATAACTATTATTATATTGCTATCAAAATTATTATATTTCATGCATTTCAACAATACAAAATGGAAAAGACTTCATTTACGATATTATATTAGCCTTAGAAGCGATATAAACGTCATAATTGTTTAAAATTAGTGCTATATTTCTATATCGATCAACAATCCAAATTATTTGCAAAATCATAAATAATGTAATAGGTTTGTATTACTTCCACGTATGAATTGAATCTTAATATCAGTTACACCACTTGCCTATAACCGTATCGCAGAGTTACGGAATCTTTCAATGTTTCTCACATTTTATCAAATGAACGATGGAAGAAATACAGAGTATAATACGTTTTAACATAAATATAATGTCAATCTTAATTTCACACATATACTTATCATTATATTCTATAAGAAACAGTTTCATGACAGTATGCGGAACAGTTTGGCCTTCGTCATCAGTTATAATAATATCATTCATTTGCCTTTGCAATTTTACTTATATTGCACAGAAATGATATTTTATATTATTTACTGTTTATGTATATTTTCACTTCACTATGGATGATAATTTAGTCTTCAGCTATTAACGTTATATCAAAAATACAGTTATTTGAAGAAACCATAAAGTTAAGAATTTATTATAATTGCCGATTTAAATGGTATCTGCTTTGATCATATTGAAATTGTAAATAAAGTGAGTAATTCTGTTAAGGATAATATTCATATAAAATAACATATCTCTCTCAGAAATTACGAAGATATAACACAGACAACAATATTCAAATAGTAGCATTTATTTAATAACTAATAATTTTGCAATGTTTCTTAGAAATATATTAATTGGCGTATAGCTTAATAATTAGAAAGATTGAGCTACTTTAATTATTTTTCTCCACATAGACCGTCAGTTGACAACTATTTTTTCACATTGTGTTCGACTAACCTCCCACTTTTACTTATTGCATATTTTTATCATCAAACAAGTAACCCAGTTAGTACGACTGGAACCAAATATCAAATCTTAGAAATTCTATCAATATAATATACATAAGAACTGCCGATTTTAAAAAGTGAATGTTATTTATTAATTTATAAACTTTAAAATTGGTCATATCTACTTCTTGTGGTTAAGATATTCAGAAAACCCAGTATTTTCAGTTATCATAGGTTGATATTCCTAAGAATCAGTTTCGGTTTCTAAGAAGTTCAATTTTCATTCTACGTAAACATGCCTTTTCCAACTTGGAAATCTAAATTATTTGGAAGATTATGTTGATCCGAACCATAGATGGTGCATGTCACATCAGTTAATCATAGTTACCATTAATTTATTGCATCCATTTTTAACTGAGAATCTTATACAAGATTGCCTCCGTAGTTGAGTCTAGCGGGTTTATAAAAGTGATTCTGTGGTTCGTATTAATCGCATTATTAATGTTCAGGTCAATTCCACTTATGAATGTAATTTAGAATGTGCAATTCTTGTAATGATAGAAACATCTTATATATTTACTGTTTAACCGCCATATTTCATAAGTGACACCGTTTACATTGCTACCAGTAGCCACTCGAATAGTAAGTGTAATGTTGATATCATTATAGATTACAACATTTCAACGATGTTTTGAAGTCAGCATCTAGTCAAATTCGTCAAAGCTTTTTAAAAATTATTTAAAGAATATTAATTAGTTTTAGACTGTAGTCGGTAACTGCGTGATGGAGTATTGCAGTCCGTAGAAATACTAATATTTGAATTGGTGTGGAACTGTCACAAACTCTTGCGAATATGTTTAAAATGACACTGAGAAATATATAGCGAAACGAACTTAGAGGATGAAAGGTTGGCGAAGATGATTCTCGAGCAGTACGCGAGACACCAGTTTGAGCTCCATGAGTAGGAGCATTTTAAAGTAGCAAAATTCTCCAGTCACCGAGAAAACAAATAACTGCCGTGTTGGCCCCAAGAAATAGACAAGCGAGTTGTTCCGAGCGACTCCTAGGTAATTGCAAAATCACGTACAGGTCAACGTGGTCGAGTGGTGAGATCGCATAGTGAAGACGGGGCGCTCGCAGGTTCAATTCCTATAAGAACTGTTTTCATTTTTATGCAATTCACTTAACATCTTATTTTCTTCTTTCGCTCTCCTGTCGTCGACCTCTTCCTCTCCGTAGGCTCTGATGATTCAGCACCAATGCATATCCATCACATGACGTCATTTTTTAAATGTTGGCGCATCATTGAAGTGAAAAGATAACATCACGTCAAAATGTTCTCGCGTGTTGAAATGTTAAATTTGTGGTTTCAATCGTTTATCATTTAATCAACTAATCAAAAGACAAATTAATTGATTGTTTATAAATCAATCAATTATTTTTAAATTAATTGATTGAAAATTGTTTGAAATATAGTCGAGTTTTAAACGTCAGATGAGCGGATGAATAACCGAAATCACTTGCTATGTAGTATAACTCACACAGCCGCATTTCTTTCATTTTTAAAATTTATCATTAAATATTGTAAATAGTGAAAATAGCAAATAACAAAAATATTGACAACTATATTGTTCTTCTGTTCTGTGCTATATGTTTAAAATAGGTACTAAGAAAACTCCACCTCGTGCATTTCTACTGAACTGTTTATTAAATAATCAACCCCGTTCTTCCAAAGCAACTGCAATCATTACTTCTTAAGTCAATAATACAAATTCAACTTCTTAAGTACCAACAGTAATCTGAAAAAGTTATTAGAGTGCCAATCATTGAATTATGATTGTGTTAAGTATATTAACAAATATATTTCAACTTAATTAAGTTAAAAGCACATTATGTCACGTTTCATCATCGTCATTGATGTGGTTGCAGTTAAGTGAATTTTCTTTCTTCTCGTTCTTTCTTCTTTTTGTTCTAACAGGAACGGTTCTTCTAATCGCACGTAATTCTTTCGAATCTGGGCTGTCTGGATATAGAACGCGTGTATTTCGTAGACTCAGATGTGGCTTGACTCGACAGTGGATTTATGCATTTTCAATATGTCTTTTAGTTAGTGGAGTGGGATTGGATGAAACTGACGTACTTTAATGCATATTTGCGAGAAAAGTAAACAAAGTGTTTCAAACGAACATGGAACAATTTTGAAAATAATTTTAGGTTGAAGCGAGCGTCAGTAGTTGGCAACACTGTATGTGTGTTAACATGATCGAAAACTCAGATATTCTTAGCGCATGTAAATCGAGATCGTTTGAAATTGAGATCTCTCGTCTATTTGTGTATGGTATTAAAAGACAGCACCGGCTATCTCTTGCACTCTACGCAGTTGAATGCATATATGTATACCGCGGACTGCTTTGTTTACACGTCCGGCGATAGGTGCTTTCTTTACTTGCATTCTTCTGTTTCGGTGTTGGATTTTACTGGATTAAATTAAGATTCGTAGATGGTCGATTTCAGAAGGAGAATGAATTTAGGACACTTAACTATATATTTTGAGGATATATACCATCGCTCTTGCAGATTGAATATTTAATAAACTGTAACACAATGTGTTTGGAGTGTATTTATAAAAATTATAATAATTTGAGAATTATTATAACTATTATTATATTGCTATCAAAATTATTATATTTCATGCATTTCAACAATACAAAATGGAAAAGACTTCATTTACGATATTATATTAGCCTTAGAAGCTATATAAACGTCATAATTGTTTAAAATTAGTGCTATATTTCTATATCGATCAACAATCTAAATTATTTGCAAAATCATAAATAATGTAATAGGTTTGTATTACTTCCCACGTATGAATTGAATCTTAATATCAGTTACACCACTTGCCTATAACCATTATCGCAGAGTTACGGAATCTTTCAATGTTTCTCACATTTTATCAAATGAACGATGGAAGAAATACAGAGTATAATACGTTTTAACATAAATATAATGTCAATCTTAATTTCACACATATACTTATCATTATATTCTATAAGAAACAGTTTCATGACAGTATGCGGAACAGTTTGGCCTTCGTCATCAGTTATAATAATATCATTCATTTGCCTTTGCAATTTTTACTTATATTGCACGAAATGATATTTTATATTATTTACTGTTTTATGTATATTTTCACTTCACTATGGATGATAATTTAGTCTTCAGCTATTAACGTTATATCAAAAATACAGTTATTTGAAGAAACCATAAAGTTAAGAATTTATTATAATTGCGATTTAAATGGTATCTGGCACGATCATATTGAAATTAGTAAATAAGTGAGTAATTCTGTTAGGATAATATTCCACTTATAAAATAACGCATATCTCCAGAAATTACGAATATAACACAGACAACAATATTCAAATAGTATTTATTTAATAACTAATAATTTTGCAATGTTTCTTAAATATATTGATGGCGTATAGCTTAATAATTGAGAAAGAGATTAATTACTTTAATTATTTTCTCCACATAGACCGTCAGTTGACAACTATTTTCACATTGTGTTCGACTAACCTCCCACTTTTACTTATTGCATATTTTTATCATCAAGCAAGTAACTTAAAGTTTAAAGGTACGACTGGAACCAAATATCAAATCTTAGAAATTCTATCAATATAATATACATAAGAACTGCCGATTTTAAAAAGTGAATGTTATTTATTGGTATAAACTTTACAAAATTGGTCATATCTACTTCTTGTGGTTGAATATTCAGAAACCCATTATTTTTCAGTTATCATACTAGGTTGATATTCTAAATCAGTTTCGGTTTCTAAAGTTCGATTTTCATTCTACGTAAACATGCTTTTCCAACTTGAAATCTAAATTATTTGGAAGTTATGTTGATCGAACCATAGATGGTATATCATCAGTTAATCATAGTTACCATTAATTTATTGCATCCATTTTAACTGAGAATCTTATACAAGATTACTTACTCCGTAGTTGAGTCTAGCGGGTTTATAAAGTGATTCTGTGGTTCGTATTAATCGCATTATTAATGTTCAGGTCAATTCCTTATGAATGCATTTAGAATGCAATTCTTGTAATGATAGAAACATCTTATATATTTACTGTTTAACCGCCATATTTCATAAGTGACACCGTTTACATTGCTACCAGTAGCCACTCGAATAGTAAGTGTAATGTTGATATCATTATAGATTACAACATTTCAACGATGTTTTGAAGTCAGCATCTAGTCAAATTCGTTCAAAGCTTTTTAAAAATTATTTAAGAATATTAGTAGTTTTAGACTGTAGTCCAGTAATAACTGCGTGATGGAGTATTGCAGTCCGTAGAAATACTAATAGTTGAATTGGTGTGGAACTGTCACAAACTCTTGCGAATATGTTTAAAATGACACTGAAATATATATAGCGAAACGAACTTAGAGGATGAAAGGTTGGCGAAGATGATTCTCAGTAAGTAAGCGAGACACCAGTTTGAGAGCTCCATGGTAGGAGCATTTTAAAGTAGCAAAATTCTCCAGTCACCGAGAAAACAAATAACTGCCGTGTTGGCCCCAAGAAATAGACAAAGCGAGTTGTTCCGAGCGACTCCTAGGTAATTGCAAAATCACGTACAGGTCAACGTGGTCGAGTGGTGAGATCGCATAGTGAAGACGGGGCGCTCGCAGGTTCAATTCCTATAAGAACTGTTTTCATTTTTATGCAATTCACTTAACATCTTATTTTCTTCTTTCGCTCTCCTGTCGTCGACATCTTCCTCTCCGTAGGCTCTGATGATTCAGCACCAATGCATATCCATCACATGACGTCATTTTTTAAATGTTGGCGCATCATTGAAGTGAAAAGATAACATCACGTCAAAATGTTCTCGCGTGTTGAAATGTTAAATTTGTGGTTTCAATCGTTTATCATTTAATCAACTAATCAAAAGACAAATTAATTGATTGTTTATAAATCAATCAATTATTTTTAAATTAATTGATTGAAAATTGTTTGAAATATAGTCGAGTTTTAAACGTCAGATGAGCGGATGAATAACCGAAATCACTTGCTATGTAGTATAACTCACACAGCCGCATTTCTTTCATTTTTTAAATTTATCATTAAATATTGTAAATAGTGAAAATAGCAAATAACAAAAATATTGACAACTATATTGTTCTTCTGTTCTGTGCTATATATTTAAAATAGGTACTAAGAAAACTCCACCTCGTGCATTTCTACTGAACTGTTTATTAAATAATCAACCCCGTTCTTCCAAAGCAACTGCAATCATTACTTCTTAAGTCAATAATACAAATTCAACTTCTTAAGTACCAACAGTAATCTGAAAAAGTTATTAGAGTGCCAATCATTGAATTATGATTGTGTTAAGTATATTAACAAATATATTTCAACTTAATTAAGTTAAAAGCACATTATGTCACGTTTCATCATCGTCATTGATGTGGTTGCAGTTAAGTGAATTTTCTTTCTTCTCGTTCTTTCTTCTTTTTGTTCTAACAGGAACGGTTCTTCTAATCGCACGTAATTCTTTCGAATCTGGGCTGTCTGGATATAGAACGCGTGTATTTCGTAGACTCAGATGTGGCTTGACTCGACAGTGGATTTATGCATTTTCAATATGTCTTTTAGTTAGTGGAGTGTGATTGGATGAAACTGACGTACTTTAATGCATATTTGCGAGAACAGTAAACAAAGTGTTTCAAACGAACATGGAACAATTTTGAAAATAATTTTAGGTTGAAGCGAGCGTCAGTAGTTGGCAACACTGTATGTGTGTTAACATGATCGAAAACTCAGATATTCTTAGCGCATGTAAATCGAGATCGTTTGAAATTGAGATCTCTCGTCTATTTGTGGATGGTATTAAAAGACAGCACCGGCTATCTCTTGCACTCTATGCAGTTGAATGCATATATGTATACAGCGGACTGCTTTGTTTACACGTCCGGCGATAGGTGCTTTCTTTACTTGCATTCTTCTGTTTCGGTGTTGGATTTTACTGGATTAAATTAAGATTCGTAGATGGTCGATTTCAGAAGGAGAATGAATTTAGGACACTTAACTATATATTTTGAGGATATATACCATCGCTCTTGCAGATTGAATATTTAATAAACTGTAACACAATGTGTTTGGAGTGTATTTATAAAAATTATAATAATTTGAGAATTATTATAACTATTATTATATTGCTATCAAAATTATTATATTTCATGCATTTCAACAATACAAAATGGAAAAGACTTCATTTACGATATTATATTAGCCTTAGAAGCTATATAAACGTCATAATTGTTTAAAATTAGTGCTATATTTCTATATCGATCAACAATCTAAATTATTTGCAAAATCATAAATAATGTAATAGGTTTGTATTACTTCCCACGTATGAATTGAATCTTAATATCAGTTACACCACTTGCCTATAACCATTATCGCAGAGTTACGGAATCTTTCAATGTTTCTCACATTTTATCAAATGAACGATGGAAGAAATACAGAGTATAATACGTTTTAACATAAATATAATGTCAATCTTAATTTCACACATATACTTATCATTATATTCTATAAGAAACAGTTTCATGACAGTATGCGGAACAGTTTGGCCTTCGTCATCAGTTATAATAATATCATTCATTTGCCTTTGCAATTTTTACTTATATTGCACGAAATGATATTTTATATTATTTACTGTTTTATGTATATTTTCACTTCACTATGGATGATAATTTAGTCTTCAGCTATTAACGTTATATCAAAAATACAGTTATTTGAAGAAACCATAAAGTTAAGAATTTATTATAATTGCGATTTAAATGGTATCTGGCACGATCATATTGAAATTAGTAAATAAGTGAGTAATTCTGTTAGGATAATATTCCACTTATAAAATAACGCATATCTCCAGAAATTACGAATATAACACAGACAACAATATTCAAATAGTATTTATTTAATAACTAATAATTTTGCAATGTTTCTTAAATATATTGATGGCGTATAGCTTAATAATTGAGAAAGAGATTAATTACTTTAATTATTTTCTCCACATAGACCGTCAGTTGACAACTATTTTCACATTGTGTTCGACTAACCTCCCACTTTTACTTATTGCATATTTTTATCATCAAGCAAGTAACTTAAAGTTTAAAGGTACGACTGGAACCAAATATCAAATCTTAGAAATTCTATCAATATAATATACATAAGAACTGCCGATTTTAAAAAGTGAATGTTATTTATTGGTATAAACTTTACAAAATTGGTCATATCTACTTCTTGTGGTTGAATATTCAGAAACCCATTATTTTTCAGTTATCATACTAGGTTGATATTCTAAATCAGTTTCGGTTTCTAAAGTTCGATTTTCATTCTACGTAAACATGCTTTTCCAACTTGAAATCTAAATTATTTGGAAGTTATGTTGATCGAACCATAGATGGTATATCACATCAGTTAATCATAGTTACCATTAATTTATTGCATCCATTTTTAACTGAGAATCTTATACAAGATTACTTACTCCGTAGTTGAGTCTAGCGGGTTTATAAAGTGATTCTGTGGTTCGTATTAATCGCATTATTAATGTTCAGGTCAATTCCACTTATGAATGTATTTAGAATGTGCAATTCTTGTAATGATAGAAACATCTTATATATTTACTGTTTAACCGCCATATTTCATAAGTGACACCGTTTACATTGCTACCAGTAGCCACTCGAATAGTAAGTGTAATGTTGATATCATTATAGATTACAACATTTCAACGATGTTTTGAAGTCAGCATCTAGTCAAATTCGTCAAAGCTTTTTAAAAATTATTTAAAGAATATTAATTAGTTTTAGACTGTAGTCGGTAACTGCGTGATGGAGTATTGCAGTCCGTAGAAATACTAATATTTGAATTGGTGTGGAACTGTCACAAACTCTTGCGAATATGTTTAAAATGACACTGAGAAATATATAGCGAAACGAACTTAGAGGATGAAAGGTTGGCGAAGATGATTCTCGAGCAGTACGCGAGACACCAGTTTGAGCTCCATGAGTAGGAGCATTTTAAAGTAGCAAAATTCTCCAGTCACCGAGAAAACAAATAACTGCCGTGTTGGCCCCAAGAAATAGACAAGCGAGTTGTTCCGAGCGACTCCTAGGTAATTGCAAAATCACGTACAGGTCAACGTGGTCGAGTGGTGAGATCGCATAGTGAAGACGGGGCGCTCGCAGGTTCAATTCCTATAAGAACTGTTTTCATTTTTATGCAATTCACTTAACATCTTATTTTCTTCTTTCGCTCTCCTGTCGTCGACCTCTTCCTCTCCGTAGGCTCTGATGATTCAGCACCAATGCATATCCATCACATGACGTCATTTTTTAAATGTTGGCGCATCATTGAAGTGAAAAGATAACATCACGTCAAAATGTTCTCGCGTGTTGAAATGTTAAATTTGTGGTTTCAATCGTTTATCATTTAATCAACTAATCAAAAGACAAATTAATTGATTGTTTATAAATCAATCAATTATTTTTAAATTAATTGATTGAAAATTGTTTGAAATATAGTCGAGTTTTAAACGTCAGATGAGCGGATGAATAACCGAAATCACTTGCTATGTAGTATAACTCACACAGCCGCATTTCTTTCATTTTTAAAATTTATCATTAAATATTGTAAATAGTGAAAATAGCAAATAACAAAAATATTGACAACTATATTGTTCTTCTGTTCTGTGCTATATGTTTAAAATAGGTACTAAGAAAACTCCACCTCGTGCATTTCTACTGAACTGTTTATTAAATAATCAACCCCGTTCTTCCAAAGCAACTGCAATCATTACTTCTTAAGTCAATAATACAAATTCAACTTCTTAAGTACCAACAGTAATCTGAAAAAGTTATTAGAGTGCCAATCATTGAATTATGATTGTGTTAAGTATATTAACAAATATATTTCAACTTAATTAAGTTAAAAGCACATTATGTCACGTTTCATCATCGTCATTGATGTGGTTGCAGTTAAGTGAATTTTCTTTCTTCTCGTTCTTTCTTCTTTTTGTTCTAACAGGAACGGTTCTTCTAATCGCACGTAATTCTTTCGAATCTGGGCTGTCTGGATATAGAACGCGTGTATTTCGTAGACTCAGATGTGGCTTGACTCGACAGTGGATTTATGCATTTTCAATATGTCTTTTAGTTAGTGGAGTGGGATTGGATGAAACTGACGCACTTTAATGCATATTTGCGAGAAAAGTAAACAAAGTGTTTCAAACGAACATGGAACAATTTTGAAAATAATTTTAGGTTGAAGCGAGCGTCAGTAGTTGGCAACACTGTATGTGTGTTAACATGATCGAAAACTCAGATATTCTTAGCGCATGTAAATCGAGATCGTTTGAAATTGAGATCTCTCGTCTATTTGTGGATGGTATTAAAAGACAGCACCGGCTATCTCTTGCACTCTACGCAGTTGAATGCATATATGTATACCGCGGACTGCTTTGTTTACACGTCCGGCGATAGGTGCTTTCTTTACTTGCATTCTTCTGTTTCAGTGTTGGATTTTACTGGATTAAATTAAGATTCGTAGATGGTCGATTTCAGAAGGAGAATGAATTTAGGACACTTAACTATATATTTTGAGGATATATACCATCGCTCTTGCAGATTGAATATTTAATAAACTGTAACACAATGTGTTTGGAGTGTATTTATAAAAATTATAATAATTTGAGAATTATTATAACTATTATTATATTGCTTTCAAAATTATTATATTTCATGCATTTCAACAATACAAAATGGAAAAGACTTCATTTACGATATTATATTAGCCTTAGAAGCTATATAAACGTCATAATTGTTTAAAATTAGTGCTATATTTCTATATCGATCAACAATCCAAATTATTTGCAAAATCATAAATAATGTAATAGGTTTGTATTACTTCCCACGTATGAATTGAATCTTAATATCAGTTACACCACTTGCCTATAACCATTATCGCAGAGTTACGGAATCTTTCAATGTTTCTCACATTTTATCAAATGAACGATGGAAGAAATACAGAGTATAATACGTTTTAACATAAATATAATGTCAATCTTAATTTCACACATATACTTATCATTATATTCTATAAGAAACAGTTTCATGACAGTATGCGGAACAGTTTGGCCTTCGTCATCAGTTATAATAATATCATTCATTTGCCTTTGCAATTTTTACTTATATTGCACGAAATGATATTTTATATTATTTACTGTTTTATGTATATTTTCACTTCACTATGGATGATAATTTAGTCTTCAGCTATTAACGTTATATCAAAAATACAGTTATTTGAAGAAACCATAAAGTTAAGAATTTATTATAATTGCGATTTAAATGGTATCTGGCACGATCATATTGAAATTAGTAAATAAGTGAGTAATTCTGTTAGGATAATATTCCACTTATAAAATAACGCATATCTCCAGAAATTACGAATATAACACAGACAACAATATTCAAATAGTATTTATTTAATAACTAATAATTTTGCAATGTTTCTTAAATATATTGATGGCGTATAGCTTAATAATTGAGAAAGAGATTAATTACTTTAATTATTTTCTCCACATAGACCGTCAGTTGACAACTATTTTCACATTGTGTTCGACTAACCTCCCACTTTTACTTATTGCATATTTTTATCATCAAGCAAGTAACTTAAAGTTTAAAGGTACGACTGGAACCAAATATCAAATCTTAGAAATTTTATCAATATAATATACATAAGAACTGCCGATTTTAAAAAGTGAATGTTATTTATTGGTATAAACTTTACAAAATTGGTCATATCTACTTCTTGTGGTTGAATATTCAGAAACCCATTATTTTTCAGTTATCATACTAGGTTGATATTCTAAATCAGTTTCGGTTTCTAAAGTTCGATTTTCATTCTACGTAAACATGCTTTTCCAACTTGAAATCTAAATTATTTGGAAGTTATGTTGATCGAACCATAGATGGTATATCACATCAGTTAATCATAGTTACCATTAATTTATTGCATCCATTTTTAACTGAGAATCTTATACAAGATTACTTACTCCGTAGTTGAGTCTAGCGGGTTTATAAAGTGATTCTGTGGTTCGTATTAATCGCATTATTAATGTTCAGGTCAATTCCACTTATGAATGCATTTAGAATGTGCAATTCTTGTAATGATAGAAACATCTTATATATTTACTGTTTAACCGCCATATTTCATAAGTGACACCGTTTACATTGCTACCAGTAGCCACTCGAATAGTAAGTGTAATGTTGATATCATTATAGATTACAACATTTCAACGATGTTTTGAAGTCAGCATCTAGTCAAATTCGTCAAAGCTTTTTAAAAATTATTTAAAGAATATTAATTAGTTTTAGACTGTAGTCGGTAACTGCGTGATGGAGTATTGCAGTCCGTAGAAATACTAATATTTGAATTGGTGTGGAACTGTCACAAACTCTTGCGAATATGTTTAAAATGACACTGAGAAATATATAGCGAAACGAACTTAGAGGATGAAAGGTTGGCGAAGATGATTCTCGGTAAGTAAGCGAGACACCAGTTTGAGCTCCATGAGTAGGAGCATTTTAAAGTAGCAAAATTCTCCAGTCACCGAGAAAACAAATAACTGCCGTGTTGGCCCCAAGAAATAGACAAGCGAGTTGTTCCGAGCGACTCCTAGGTAATTGCAAAATCACGTACAGGTCAACGTGGTCGAGTGGTGAGATCGCATAGTGAAGACGGGGCGCTCGCAGGTTCAATTCCTATAAGAACTGTTTTCATTTTTATGCAATTCACTTAACATCTTATTTTCTTCTTTCGCTCTCCTGTCGTCGACATCTTCCTCTCCGTAGGCTCTGATGATTCAGCACCAATGCATATCCATCACATGACGTCATTTTTTAAATGTTGGCGCATCATTGAAGTGAAAAGATAACATCACGTCAAAATGTTCTCGCGTGTTGAAATGTTAAATTTGTGGTTTCAATCGTTTATCATTTAATCAACTAATCAAAAGACAAATTAATTGATTGTTTATAAATCAATCAATTATTTTTAAATTAATTGATTGAAAATTGTTAGAAATATAGTCGAGTTTTAAACGTCAGATGAGCGGATGAATAACCGAAATCACTTGCTATGTAGTATAACTCACACAGCCGCATTTCTTTCATTTTTTAAATTTATCATTAAATATTGTAAATAGTGAAAATAGCAAATAACAAAAATATTTGCAACCGTATTTCACATATATCCGCTAATTAACTTTTAAAAATTATATTAGGAAATCCCCACCTCCAACGCCCCACCCCTCTTTTCAATTAATGTTTGCTCTTTTGTTTACTCAAATTTCGGCTTTGACCTCTGGATCACTTTGTGGACTTTGGTTCGACGTCGTAAACGGCAAATGCGAATGCGCTCTGAAACTTAGTTCAGATAAAACGCGATGCGCTCCCACCTGCTCAGAACTGGGAGAGCGCGAACTTAACGGACTCTGCGTTACTCAAATGGCTCGTAAAACGGAACTTACTGGGTGTTCTGAAGACGATGGAAGCAAATGTACTAAATGTAATATAGATATTGGTTATGCACTTGTAGAATAAAGTTGCGTGTTATGCTGGGAGTTAGGATCTGGTATTAGCAGAAAAGTGCCCAACGCAGCTGGAACAGAATGCGTCACATGCAACAAGCGCCACAGCAGCATTCCTGGCGATGTTCCATTGACCCATCTCATTTTCAACGACAGCGCTCCAGTAAAATGTGCCGGAGACGCAGCCAACGGTTACGCCGCATCCATTCCTTTGATCTCCACGCTGTTTGCTGAAGACCTGACAACATGTTGGAGTGACCGAAAAGTTGTTTCGGATAGTGGCACATCGTGTGTAGAATGCAAGGTTAGATATACCCATGAAAGCGACCTAAGCATTGTATTCGACGACGCGGTCAGCTCTACATACCATTGCAAAATCGCGGTTGAAAACGGTTGGATCGGACAACTGGACTCTGAGAAAGTCGCATCTGGATTATAATTGTGCTGGGAGTTAGGATCTGGTATTAGCAGAAAAGTGCCCAACGCAGCTGGAACAGAATGCGTCACATGTAACAAGCGCCACAGCAGCATTCCTGGCGATGTTCCATTGACGCATCTCATTTTCAACGACAGCGCTCCAGTAAAATGTGCCGGAGACGCAGCCAACGGTTACGCCGCATCCATTCCTTTGATCTCCACGCTGTTTGCTGAAGACCTGACAACATGTTGGAGTGACCGAAAAGTTGTTTCGGATAGTGGCACATCGTGTGTAGAATGCAAGGTTAGATATACCCATGAAAGCGACCTAAGCATTGTATTCGACGACGCGGTCAGCTCTACATACCATTGCAAAATCGCGGTTGAAAACGGTTGGATCGGACAACTGGACTCTGAGAAAGTCGCATCTGGATTATAATTGTGCTGGGAGTTAGGATCTGGTATTAGCAGAAAAGTGCCCAACGCAGCTGGAACAGAATGCGTCACATGTAACAAGCGCCACAGCAGCATTCCTGGCGATGTTCCATTGACCCATCTCATTTTCAACGACAGCGCTCCAGTAAAATGTGCCGGAGACGCAGCCAACGGTTACGCCGCATCCATTCCTTTGATCTCCACGCTGTTTGCTGAAGACCTGACAACATGTTGGAGTGACCGAAAAGTTGTTTCGGATAGTGGCACATCGTGTGTAGAATGCAAGGTTAGATATACCCATGAAAGCGACCTAAGCATTGTATTCGACGACGCGGTCAGCTCTACATACCATTGCAAAATCGCGGTTGAAAACGGTTGGATCGGACAACTGGACTCTGAGAAAGTCGCATCTGGATTATAATTGTGCTGGGAGTTAGGATCTGGTATTAGCAGAAAAGTGCCCAACGCAGCTGGAACAGAATGCGTCACATGCAACAAGCGCCACAGCAGCATTCCTGGCGATGTTCCATTGACCCATCTCATTTTCAACGACAGCGCTCCAGTAAAATGTGCCGGAGACGCAGCCAACGGTTACGCCGCATCCATTCCTTTGATCTCCACGCTGTTTGCTGAAGACCTGACAACATGTTGGAGTGACCGAAAAGTTGTTTCGGATAGTGGCACATCGTGTGTAGAATGCAAGGTTAGATATACCCATGAAAGCGACCTAAGCATTGTATTCGACGACGCGGTCAGCTCTACATACCATTGCAAAATCGCGGTTGAAAACGGTTGGATCGGACAACTGGACTCTGAGAAAGTCGCATCTGGATTATAATTGTGCTGGGAGTTAGGATCTGGTATTAGCAGAAAAGTGCCCAACGCAGCTGGAACAGAATGCGTCACATGTAACAAGCGCCACAGCAGCATTCCTGGCGATGTTCCATTGACCCATCTCATTTTCAACGACAGCGCTCCAGTAAAATGTGCCGGAGACGCAGCCAACGGTTACGCCGCATCCATTCCTTTGATCTCCACGCTGTTTGCTGAAGACCTGACAACATGTTGGAGTGACCGAAAAGTTGTTTCGGATAGTGGCACATCGTGTGTAGAATGCAAGGTTAGATATACCCATGAAAGCGACCTAAGCATTGTATTCGACGACGCGGTCAGCTCTACATACCATTGCAAAATCGCGGTTGAAAACGGTTGGATCGGACAACTGGACTCTGAGAAAGTCGCATCTGGATTATAATTGTGCTGGGAGTTAGGATCTGGTATTAGCAGAAAAGTGCCCAACGCAGCTGGAACAGAATGCGTCACATGCAACAAGCGCCACAGCAGCATTCCTGGCGATGTTCCATTGACCCATCTCATTTTCAACGACAGCGCTCCAGTAAAATGTGCCGGAGACGCAGCCAACGGTTACGCCGCATCCATTCCTTTGATCTCCACGCTGTTTGCTGAAGACCTGACAACATGTTGGAGTGACCGAAAAGTTGTTTCGGATAGTGGCACATCGTGTGTAGAATGCAAGGTTAGATATACCCATGAAAGCGACCTAAGCATTGTATTCGACGACGCGGTCAGCTCTACATACCATTGCAAAATCGCGGTTGAAAACGGTTGGATCGGACAACTGGACTCTGAGAAAGTCGCATCTGGATTATAATTGTGCTGGGAGTTAGGATCTGGTATTAGCAGAAAAGTGCCCAACGCAGCTGGAACAGAATGCGTCACATGTAACAAGCGCCACAGCAGCATTCCTGGCGATGTTCCATTGACCCATCTCATTTTCAACGACAGCGCTCCAGTAAAATGTGCCGGAGACGCAGCCAACGGTTACGCCGCATCCATTCCTTTGATCTCCACGCTGTTTGCTGAAGACCTGACAACATGTTGGAGTGACCGAAAAGTTGTTTCGGATAGTGGCACATCGTGTGTAGAATGCAAGGTTAGATATACCCATGAAAGCGACCTAAGCATTGTATTCGACGACGCGGTCAGCTCTACATACCATTGCAAAATCGCGGTTGAAAACGGTTGGATCGGACAACTGGACTCTGAGAAAGTCGCATCTGGATTATAATTGTGCTGGGAGTTAGGATCTGGTATTAGCAGAAAAGTGCCCAACGCAGCTGGAACAGAATGCGTCACATGTAACAAGCGCCACAGCAGCATTCCTGGCGATGTTCCATTGACCCATCTCATTTTCAACGACAGCGCTCCAGTAAAATGTGCCGGAGATATATCTAAAGGTTATGCAGTCGAAATTACAACAATTGACTAACTTGTAGATGAAAATATGTTGGTTCTGTGTTGGGCAACAGGTTATGTTTCAGATGGTATACATTGCTAACTTTGTAAAGAACTAATGTCATCTCATTCAATATTTTCGGATTCAGCAAGCAACAAATGCTTATGTGATCCATCTCAAGGGTTCGCAGGTTAATCAACGGTCTGCAATATAAACTGTTTTGGAAACAAACAAATAGTTTAAGTTGATGGTTCAGTTTGTATTTCATGCGATGCTACGAACTCCAAGTTCCAAAATAATATGTGCAAATGTAATAACGGGTTCGCTGGTAGAACTTGTGAGCTGAACTGCTGGGGATCATCAAAATTAGTTTCTAATGACGGAATGACGTGCGTCGAATGTTCGTTCAAAAACGGCGATGGAAGCGTTTATGATTCGAACGGAGCTTGTAAATGCGATAATTTAAACGGATTCGCAGGAACTGATGGAGTTTGTAATGACTGCTGGAAAATCGGACTAAAAGTCGCTGAAGGCGGTGCAAAATGCGAAGAGAATTGTCTTGATGACCTCGTCCGCAGCTAAGACGGCTTGTCGTGCATCACCTGCGCCGCCAAGTTCGGAGCCGGAAGTATAGTAAATTAAACAGACAAATTAAAGTGCATGTGCGACAGAAATTAGGGTTTCGCCGGAGATGCTGACAAAGTGTGTTCCGATTGCTGGAAGTTAGGACAAGAAGTTCAAGCGTATGAGAATTTAAGTACTTACTGTAAACCTTGCAGCGAAGCCAAAGTTCTTTAAGGCGAACTAGCTCAGAGAACCTGCAAAGTATGCACTGACACTAATTAAGTTCCTAGCACGGACAATATGTAGTGCATCAGCTGCTCGGCTAAGTTTGGACCTGGAAGCGTTATTAAGTCTAATAATGAGGGAACCTGCAAATGCGACACGAATAACGGATTCGCTGGAACTGATGGAGTTTGTAATGACTGCTGGAAAATCGGACTAAAAGTCGCTGAAGGCGGTGCAAAATGCGAAGAGAATTGTCTTGATGACCTCGTCCGCAGCTAAGACGGCTTGTCGTGCATCACCTGCGCCGCCAAGTTCGGAGCCGGAAGTATAGTAAATTAAACAGACAAATTAAAGTGCATGTGCGACAGAAATTAGGGTTCTCGGGAGATGCTGACAAAGTGTGTTCCGATTGCTGGAAGTTAGGACAAAAGTTCAAGCGTATGAGAATTTAAGTACTTGTAAACCTTGCAGCGAAGCAAAGTTCTTTAAGGCGAACTAGCTCAGAGAATGCAAAGTATGCACTGACACTAATTAAGTTCCTAGCACGGACAATATAGTGCATCAGCTGCTCGGCTAAGTTTGGACCTGGAAGCGTTATTAAGTCCTAATAATGAGGAACCTGCAAATGCGACACGAATAACGGATTCGCTGGAACTGATGGGTTTGTAATGACTGCTGGAAAATCGGACTAAAGTCGCTGAAGGCGGTGCAAAATGCGAAGAAATTGTCTTGATGACCTCGTCCGCAGCTAAGACGGCTTGTCGTGCATCACCTGCGCCGCCAAGTTCGGGCCCGGAAGTATAGTAAATTAAACAGACAAATTAAAGTGCATGTGCGACAGAAATTAGGTTTCGCCGGAGATGCTGACAAAGTGTGTTCCGATTGCTGGAAGTTAGGACAAGAAGTTCAAGCGTATGAATTTAAGTACTTACTGTAAACCTTGCAGCGAAGCCAAAAGTTCTTTAAGGCGAACTAGCTCAGAGAACCTGCAAAGTATGCACTGACACTAATTAAGTTCCTAGCACGGACAATATGTAGTGCATCAGCTGCTCGGCTAAGTTTGGACCTGGAAGCGTTATTAAGTCTAATAATGAGGGAACCTGCAAATGCGACACGAATAACGGATTCGCAGGAACTGATGGAGTTTGTAATGACTGCTGGAAAATCGGACTAAAAGTCGCTGAAGGCGGTGCAAAATGCGAAGAGAATTGTCTTGATGACCTCGTCCGCAGCTAAGACGGCTTGTCGTGCATCACCTGCGCCGCCAAGTTCGGAGCCGGAAGTATAGTAAATTAAACAGACAAATTAAAGTGCATGTGCGACAGAAATTAGGGTTTCGC
Source organism: Hexamita inflata (assembly GCA_963988835.1). NCBI lineage: Eukaryota > Fornicata > Diplomonadida > Hexamitidae > Hexamita > Hexamita inflata. The sequence continues at coordinate 253,959 of CAXDID010000787.1, read as the reverse complement.
CGGAGATGCTGACAAAGTGTGTTCCGATTGCTGGAAGTTAGGACAAGAAGTTCAAGCGTATGAGAATTTAAGTACTTACTGTAAACCTTGCAGCGAAGCCAAAGTTCTTTAAGGCGAACTAGCTCAGAGAACCTGCAAAGTATGCACTGACACTAATTAAGTTCCTAGCACGGACAATATGTAGTGCATCAGCTGCTCGGCTAAGTTTGGACCTGGAAGCGTTATTAAGTCTAATAATGAGGGAACCTGCAAATGCGACACGAATAACGGATTCGCTGGAACTGATGGAGTTTGTAATGACTGCTGGAAAATCGGACTAAAAGTCGCTGAAGGCGGTGCAAAATGCGAAGAGAATTGTCTTGATGACCTCGTCCGCAGCTAAGACGGCTTGTCGTGCATCACCTGCGCCGCCAAGTTCGGAGCCGGAAGTATAGTAAATTAAACAGACAAATTAAAGTGCATGTGCGACAGAAATTAGGGTTTCGCCGGAGATGCTGACAAAGTGTGTTCCGATTGCTGGAAGTTAGGACAAGAAGTTCAAGCGTATGAGAATTTAAGTACTTACTGTAAACCTTGCAGCGAAGCCAAAGTTCTTTAAGGCGAACTAGCTCAGAGAACCTGCAAAGTATGCACTGACACTAATTAAGTTCCTAGCACGGACAATATGTAGTGCATCAGCTGCTCGGCTAAGTTTGGACCTGGAAGCGTTATTAAGTCTAATAATGAGGGAACCTGCAAATGCGACACGAATAACGGATTCGCTGGAACTGATGGAGTTTGTAATGACTGCTGGAAAATCGGACTAAAAGTCGCTGAAGGCGGTGCAAAATGCGAAGAGAATTGTCTTGATGACCTCGTCCGCAGCTAAGACGGCTTGTCGTGCATCACCTGCGCCGCCAAGTTCGGAGCCGGAAGTATTTATGATAATGAAAACTGTATATGTAATGAAAAAATTGGATTCGCAGGAGCTGCAAATATGGTATGTTCAAACTGTTGGGCCAATTATAACTAAATAGACAAAAATGAATGCATTTAATGTAAGGAAGATGAAGAATTCGATCCAATAAGTCATAAGTGCACAAAATGTAGACTGAACGAAATATTCTCTCCAGAAGAAAACGAATGCGTCTGCGACTATACGTCTGGGTTCACAGGTACACCGGGAAACTGCTATTGCAATACACACATCGGATTTACAAAAGGAATAGATCCTACTACCTCAAAGGCAATCTGTAAATGTAACTCTTATCTTGGTAACGTTGAAGATAAATCAAATACTTATATTAAAACTTGTATGTGCGATGTTGACTCAGGTCACTTTGGAGATCCAGGAAACTGTGTGTGCGATACTGCATTTGGTAATATCGGTTTACCAGGTCACTGCTAATGTAATCCTGAAACTCATCATATTGGTCGTCCAGGACATTGTGAATGCGATAGCGTTAACGGATATTACGGTTTAATGGAACCAATTAAAGTTTTGATCAATTATGTTTAAGTTTAAATGAGTACCTGTGTAAACATTGTTTAAGACAACGAGAATAACAATTTATTGACCAAAGATACATGCTTCTCAAAGAAATAGGAAGTATACGAAGTTTTGAATTTTAATTTAAATAAAAATGGTGAAAGTTATATACCAAGTAAAAAGTACGATTGTGTCCCGTGTTATCCAGGAGAATTATTTGATGAAAAGACCAATAAATGCATAATTCTCATTGGATCGATTTTGGAAGAAAAACACTTGACAGAAACCGGAATGCCAGTTCGTAAATATAAGTGCAATAACAAAGAAGGTTTCGCTGGAGCTAATTTATTAAAAGTAGTTGGAGACAAATGTTCTGATTGCTGGACTACCTCTCAAGTTATTGAGAGCGATAAATGTAATAAGTGTGAAGACCTTGGCGTTGGCTATGCCTTCGACTTAGATACTTTCACTAAAGACAAACTTGGTAAATGCACTTGTAACAGCCAACATAAAGTTATTGCTGGGTCTGGTATCACTCAATTCACGTGTGAATGCAATGAAATGAAAAACTTTATTGGAACCGCCGGAAAATGCGTTGACTGCGCAGCTAAGAACGCTCATGCATATACAGTCAACTTTAAACTTGTTTGTTAGTGTAACGGAGGTCCATAAGGATATGGTAAGCTCAATGTCAACGATGACTCTTGTGTTCCATGTAAAACCTCCAATTATATTGTTTCTCTTATTGATAACGAATACATTTGCAGATCTTGCGGTGTAAACTAAGGCGTTTCGGTCACCGATCCAACAAAGTGTGTCTGTGATATCGCTAAAAATTATAATTTAGCTCCAAAAATCGACGGAACATGCTCTTGTATGGATGGTTACCACATCAGTAAAGATGTTTGTTCTAAAAACACTAATAAATCCACCGTTGCAGCTGCAGTATGCGTCCCAATCGCGGTTTTAATTGTTATTGGAGCATTAAGCCTCTTCTACATTAAGAAACAACAGCAGAAGAAAGCTAAAGTCGAAGCGAATATTACTACTGACATACCGCTTCCGACCTCTACCAACTCAGATACTATATAAATTAATGAGGCTGGTAGTTCGAATGAAAATAGCGACAAAGTCGCAATTGAGGAAATCAATAATAACTAAATAGTTGAACAAGCAGATATTGTTTTGAATGAAAACGTAGAAAGAGACGATTAAGTTATTAAGTGATGAAAAGTTTATCAAATATTTTAAATTTTCTTGTTATTTATCATATTTTAATTTTCTTCTAATGATTGAAGTGGAATTAAAATGCAAATTATTATAAATATAATATATAAAATGATATATATTTATATTTATGTAAGTATAAAATACATCTAAACACAATATATATATATCACTTCCTCGAGACGGCACAAACAGACTTCATTGAGACTTTCGAAAGCAAAACATGGGCTCTCGCACGCCAGTGTTTCCACTTTCAAACGGGCTCAACCCGTCATTTATGCCCACTCAGTAAAGACCCAATAGGGCCCTCACTGAGTTGTTAGCGGACCAGTTTCAGCTGATCGCTAACTTACTTTTAAGAAACTGGTTCTCGCTTCTCAGTTTCTTTTTGCTCGTTATTTCCTTCGGTTTGCACGAGAGGTTGATTCGTTGTATTGGCATTGCTTGGTGGTGGTTGCCTTTGATGCATTGGTTCATAAACTTGATTAGCCTGGGTTCCGTTTTAGTCTATTTGTTTTTGTAAAATCCTAATTTCGGAGTATATTGCCGGTGATGGATTAGCTATTTCCTAGAGTTTAGACGCGTTGATATCTTCCTTAGTTCTCTATTGTTAGATAAACTATTTCTGATATTCTTTAACTTGCTTCCTCTTCTAGGCTTTCGTTAAGATTGGCTTGATTTCCTATTTTGCGTCAGTTATCGTTTTTATTCATTTTGACCATCTTTTGGCTATGATTCGACAGTCTTTTCTAAGACAGGTTATTTATCCTCTTTCTTTTTCTAAGTTTCCTTTTGAGGAGACTTTGCGGTATTGGGGGTTTTACTGGTCTTTTGACTTTTATGTATCTTCGTATGGTTGTAAAGTTAGCATATTAACAAAATTTAATATAATAACAATAATAATAATAATAATAATAATAATAATATCCACTCACATGTTAAGTGTTGGTTCTGAATTGGCTTCATAAAGCCAGCGAGAGTCTGCAAGATTTGAGGTTTAACCTTTGTTAGACCCCAACAAGCATACTTCTGAGGTTCAAGCGAATTAACGCAACGACCGCACCACTGAAAATGACGAATACGAAAGCGTCTCTGTCTTAGAGCGCGCTGTAGGTCCGTCTACAGAATTTAACATGCGAAGCGAATCTACCACAGGTAAGTGGGACCTGCCCTCCAATTTTGAACAGGGCAGATTTTCGCTCGAGAAATGCTGCAATAGCGACGTATAGTCACGCAAAGAAACAAGCCAGGTTTACCCGGTTAGCTCCAACTGTTTCCCGCCTTCTTTAAGCCGGTACGCTGATTAAACAAGCGATGCACGCTAAGCTCCGAGGATGACAATCATTCCTCTCATCAATTCAACGACTTCACAAGATGAAAACTACCATCCCAACATTCCAATTGTAATAACAAGCAAGCGGAAAGGTAAGGGAACTCTATCGTAACATCAGGAGTCAAACGGGACTGTCCCAACAAATCATTAGTTAAACGAAATTCCAATCAATCAATCTCAGACGAAAAAGGATAAATAAAAGTTACCGAGAGGTAAATTCCCACTCCCATCTAATGTTGTCCCCAACGAATAAATCCCAAAAGACTTGCTCACAGACGATTCTATTGACGATCAAGTTCTTTCAAGATAACTGACTTAAAATTCAATTCCGATCCAGCAGGCGCCTTAAATTCCGCAGGTGCCAGCTTAAGTGGAATAATAGGTCGTTCAAAACTAGCCGGTGTAATAGCCTCCTTAACCAGCTATTGTCCCAAGAAAAGCGGGCAAAAATGCCCCAACAGCTTAATTCCAATGCCCCGAGTGCAACGTGGCTCCATGTTCCTTCCCAACAATTAAAGGTCTATACGGACACGCGTATGCGCTTTCAAAAGATACGAATAATCCTCACCACCCGGAAAAGATTGCAGAGAGATATCGCACTGCAATTAATAATTCAAACCCTAAAGCCATATGCCGAGGTTGTGGAGCTCCGCTCTCCAACAAATACAACTGCGAAACTCACGAGAGAACAAACGAATACTGCCGTAATAGGATAGCTCAATTGTTACTAAACGCTCCGCCGCAGCCAACCTTGGTATCTGCCCCATCTGCAAATATATAGTTGCCGGACTACGACATCTATACACTCAGCCGCTTCTGCTCAAACACTGACAAGTTAGCCCTCGATAAAGCCTACAACTAACTAAGCGAAAGCTTCACATGTTCGAAAGTGGAAACCCCCGCGCACATCAATCGATTCCTCCTCTCTTTTAAAATGAAGGTCTCGATACCAAAGCAGCATACCGTCTTCTTAGAGGACGAGAATATAATGCTTCGCAAACTGCGCACAGCTGTATCACGCGAATTTGCCCTCCAATCAATAGGCAAAGCTTATCAAAGGCTTGAAGATCACTACGACAAAGTACCACGCGTCTATATTTCTGAATAAGAGTAGCGCGAGGAATTTAAACGTAAGCACCCGGATTCCAAGAACCTTTAGTTCCCTCCGTTGCCGGAAGGCATCGCGATGTAAGAACAAATGGATCCAATCACCGAAGATGAAATCAAGTCGATCATTCTCCGCATCAAAAAGGGGAAAAGCTCCGGAGACGACGGACTGACGGGTTCACACCTTAAGTACCTTGTCTATTAGCACGAGCACTTCCTCAAGATCCTGGAATTCTTCTTTAACCAGCTGTTAAGCAATCCCGCTCATCTGCAAGACTGCAAACAATTATTCCGCTTCCGAGCAATACTTCTCCCAAAGAAGTCGGGCGGTTTAAGACCAGTTAGTTGTGAATCAATGATACTAGCCGTGTTCTCTTCGTGTTTAAAAACGAGGCTGATGCAGCAAGTCGATATTCACGAACACCAATTCTGCTTCAAGAGCGGGGGTATTACTCACGCTCTAGCAAGGGTTGAATAATTCAAAGTTCAGGGCAAAACGCTAACCCTAGCCGATTGTACAAACGCGTACTAAGCTATAGACCACAATGCGATTATGCACGCCCTGCAACTTCAAGGAGTCAATTCTCTTTTTGTTGAGTACTACCGCGCCTATTTAAACACGCGGAGCTGTAAATACGCAGATACACTTACTACAGGCGTGCAGGCTGGTAATAGTGTCAGTTCACTGGCATTCAGCATCTGTCTGAACTACGTCATCACTGCTATGGAAGCTAAAGGTTACCAACTCACCGTATTCGCAGACGACATTTAGATAAGCCACGACCCAAACGTCGACAAGGACGTGGTTCTCATGGAACTCTCTGAGCTTCTTCAACCGCTAGGTCTCGAACTGGCGCTTGAGAAGTGCTCATCTACCCAGAATGGTGGTGAAATCACCTTTTTGGGTCAAACCTTTTCGCAAACATCAACCTCCTCACTCGCTGAGCGGTTGACAGATAAGATCGATAAGTGTCTCAAAGTCTTAGAGGCCTCCCCGATCACGAACCATTAGAAGTTCCTTCTTCTGCGTTCCGTGGTCCTTCCCAAAGTAAACTATGCTCCGCTAGTCGACTTTGCGCCCAAGACGTCATTAGACAGTTTCGACAACTAATACGGACCCATTGACTAGATGGTGTTCAAATACGCAAGCGATCTCTTCGCCGTCAAGGACTTGTCTGAGACGGAGTAAGCCGATTTCTTCACAAATTCTGCTTCGAAGGGCGGACTAGAAATGGTCGTGCCCTCATTATACTACGACTTCATGTAAGCCTAGTAAAAAGCGGTTCTTGCTGGAGGCGTCGGCATCTTCAAAGCTTTGCGCGCAGAATACCTCAAAACCCTTCAGGATCATCCTGGAGTACCGGCTATTGGATACGCCATCAACAATTTCACTTATCTGACCGATAATGAACTCTTCGACCTAATAAAACACCGATTTTAGGTTTTAAACAAAGAGCTCGACTCGGACAGCAAGTGCTTGTTATGTGGAAATCGAATGACCGCCCAACACGAAATCAAGTGCAACCGAAATGCCGGAATCCGAACTGTTCGTCATGACTATGTTATGAAGAAGGTTCTAGCCAAGATAGACCATCATCGTCACCCTCGCCCGGTCGACAAAGCCCATGGTAACCTACCCTCATCCGACAAATTGGAAAAACCTGATATAGAATTCCAGTATCAAAACGCAACCTATGTCCTTGATGTCACGTTCGCTGTCGAAGCAAATATATGCAACGCGTTCAAGGGCAAGATTCTCAAATACGGCGGCACGTATGGCGATAATCGGGTGATTCCACTCGTTCTTCGCTACAACGGCACTGTGTACGAGAAATCAATGAATTTGCTTACCAAGTATCTACCAGAGATTACAGACTCTTTCCTGAGCAAGCACTGCTGCCTTGCAGTGGCGCGCGCTAACGAAGAAGCCAAGCTGCGTTACACCAGTTTGATCACCAACGCTCTGCACGATGAAACAATCGCAATAAAACATGGTTAGAAGAGAGATCGCCACGCCACCGGAAGAAGGGCACCGCGAGCGCCGCCAGGCCTCGAGGGTGTGGGAGCAAGGCAAGAAGGCGAAGCCTAAGGCAACGCTGGATCCGGCGGGCTCGGAACAACCGCTGATAATTGAGGATTTGCAACATGAGTGAGAAGATTTAATAAATAATAATAAGTAATACTAACTCGAAATATAGCATTTAATGACAAAACTGAAGGATATTTTTAAGAAATTAACATTAATGTTCGCATTTTGAAATTTATGTTATTGCGGGCATATGTACTCTGCGCACACTGTGCGCATCAAAATGTGCACATTTTTTATTTTTGTTCGCATTTTGCGCACAAAAACCAGCCCTAAAATAAACTAGCTAAGACTAGGGTTATTAAATTATTATTGAAGTTAAGTGAACTTCTTGTTAGTCATCATGTCTACTTATAGTTGCATTGTAGTACTGACTGAAATATTTGGTATAGTATAGATTGTGATTTTACGAAATTACTATGTTTTGTCAAAATTATTTTAAGTTAATTAATATTAATATTAAATACATATTATTCTTGTTTTATATATTAAAATAGTTGATAACATTATATTTATTCAAATTTTACTGTAATCAGTACAGTTCTTGATATTTAGTTGCATATATTATATTGAAGTGAAAAATTTTTCAATATAATGACATATATATTATTTTAAATATAAATATTTGTATGAATATTGAAATCTCCCCATATCTCAAAATATCTGCGCACAAAATAAAAAATTGCGAACAAATAAGAAAACCCTATAGCCCTAGCTAAGACTATAGCCATCCAATTATTGACAGCTTACTTTTGACAATAGTGGACAATAAGACAATAATTGTCATTTATTTTTCACAATAGAAAAAGTGTATTTAGATCATGGATTTTGAGTGAGATTTATATAGCTATTTTTTACAATTTTTCTTCGATGGAGTGGTGTAAAATTGAAGCGCGGATATTTAATTTTTTATGTATATATGTGTTAAATATTCCACTTTAGCAATGAAATAAAATTCACTATTGTCCTATACTTTATTGTATTCTATTGTTTGGGACAATAGAAAACCCTTATTGTGCAATAAGAAAATGGCAATGGATGGCTATAGCTAAGACTATATTTCTCACGATCATATTATTTTGGTTTAAATGTGTAAAATATCGATTATAACCTATTATACTGTGGTCGCCAAGCCAACTTTGATTTCAAAAAATACTAACTATTTCAAAACTATTTTTTGTATTAATTTTAACTATATATTAACTCAATGTTTAGTAGCGTCTCCTTTCTATTTTATTACTTCTTCTAACCTTTTGGGCATAGAGTCAATCAAATGATTGATGATATCTAACGAGATTTACTCCAACGCCCTCTTTACTTCTTCATTTAATAAGTCATATGTGGTACATTCTTCAGGGGAAATGTTTGACTTCAGTGGATTCCAGCAGTGAAAAAGTGGATTTAAGTCTGGACTCATTACTGGAAAGCGATAGAGCTCAATGTTGTTAGCAGTATAAAAGTTTTTCATATACTTACTAAAATGTGTCGGGGCGTTATCTTGTTGCAACTTCAAGTTATGCTATTAAGTGATGGAAGTGTAACTTGTCTGAGAACTTAAGAATTGACAATTGAATTCATGGTCGTACCGCACGGCATAAACCATAATGGACCCTTATATCTATAGCTAATCGTACTATAGATCATGCACGAAAACAGTCCATATTTTACACTTCGAGAAAATACTTCGGATTCCACTCGTCTTTAGGTGTTCTGAGCACTCTACTCGCTCGATTTGCATAGCATTTTGAGCGATACTCATCGGTATACTAAAAAGTTCTCCAATATTCAATTGGTTGTTTCAGGTTCATTCGAGCAAAGTTCAAACTTTCCAATTTATGCTTTTCGGTAAGTTTTGGCTTTATCTTAGCAACATAGAAGCTTAAACTGAATTTGGCCAGGAGACGAGATACCGTTGTTAGAGACATGGAAATTCCACGAAGGGCTTAGTATTTTTCAGCTATGATTCGTCGAGTTTCGAATCTATGGCTCTGGCGATATTTAACAACGCGAAAATCTCAGCTTAGTCAAATTTTCTGACACTATTATCGGCATGAGAAGCTTCTAGCTTGCCTGTAACTTCAAAGTGCTTAAAAATGGAATAAACAGTTTGGAGACTACATTGAAGGCAACAAGCAATGTATTTCTTGGTTGCAACAGTTTGTGATTCTGTTTCTCACATTCTCATCATTATGCGACGCTCTTGTATTGTGATCCGTCGGCTTCGTGTGTGCTTCGTCATTTGAAGGATGAAGTGAAAAAGAAATGAACCGCAGAATTAATTGAATATGTTATAATTAGCATAAATACAGTGATTTAATTTTCAAGCGCAATTATTACATAAACATTTGTTAAAATCAAAGTTGGCTCGGACACCACAGTATATAGCAAACTGTAATAAAATATCATTCTATATTATTAAAGTATGTATAAATGCAATATTATAGAACTCTATGTTAAAAACCAAACATTTGTTTAAAGAAATTATTGTGTTTATGCTAGACAATACCAGAGTCATCAACAAAGAAAATAATTACCACAATTATGAATACAGTAAAGACAAAACAACTAGTAAGATTATGAAAATACACCATTATGTTAACCATAAAGTATTCATAGAAATGTGTTATAATTGAGGTACGCAGTTTAAGATGTGCGCTGAAGTGGTTAGTGTGATTTGTATTTTTAACTTGTTGATAAGTAAAATACAACATATTAAAAATGATATTATATGATTATACTCTTAGGCATCTAGTTTTTACAAATTAATAATAAGTCCACTTCATATTCTATTTTGACTTATAACTTCAGTTTATCAAAATATTTTATATGATGAAATAAGCTTCTACAAAAATTTGGTGTCAGAACTTGGTCATAAGTTACGTTGCCTCATTTTCATACTGAATGGAAATAGTTTAATTTTTTCGTATTTTATGAGTTATGAATCTTAACAAATATACAACAAACTTAATAATATAGTTTAAATTAATGATACTGTATTGGTAACTATTAATTTACCTACAGTAAGCCCACTGAAAACTTGTTTGTGTAAATCATAAATTATATTTTGAATTACACAAATACTCAAGTACATAAACTATTAAGTAAGAATCAATATAGTTGTATACTATCTTGAAATAATAATACGTTAAATTATAATTATCTTCTTCATGATCAAAAATATTTATTGTAATTAATATTGAATTTCGCAGTAATAGATGCAAGTGATATTAACTACAGTAATATTTATACGCATTGATGTTCTATGCAATCTATTATAATACAAATGCTTCTAGTATCCTAGTTTGTTCATAATTTGAGTGATCATAATTTTGACTCTGGATTTGCTGGATATGGAGTGAAATTAAAAATTGAACTATATACAACATCTCACTAGCACATATATCATATTGATTTTACTCTACATTCTATTTAATTTTTTCGAAAAACCTTTGTCGGTTTTTAAAGATTAAATAGGGTGTGGAAATTTGAAATAAAAGTTGAAGGTGAATGGTAATACTAACTAATTCCGATGTAACTATTCAAACAGCTTCACTTATAGTTAACTTAAATAAGAGTTTTACATAGTGACACCTACAGTGTTTCAAATCGACATTCTTAAGTATTAAAATGTGTGCTTTAGCTTTTCGTCTTTGAACCACCTAGATATAAAGAGATATAAAATAAAGAAATAAGGAATAGAGAAGTTTATCATTCTAGGCCCATTTCAGCTTGATCTCTGTATTTGTCCTTGATTTCTTCATCGCGTGCGAATTTGATGCCGAATCCCCAGATGGTGATGGTGACGACGATGAGTAAGCACGATAGGATGATTGCCCACCAGTTATTTGGTGGTGGGAGGTCTTTGCAGTTGGCGACTTCCTTGCCGTCAAATATTGACTCGCATTTTTGCAGTTTTTGTTCAGATTCGCCGTTAACGTATCCGAGTACGGCTGCGGTGTATGTGTTTCTGAATGGGTATGATCTGAGTGCGTTGTAGAATTCGTCCATGGTGCTGGTGGCTTTGAGTTTTTTGAGTGCGCGTTCCATTTGAACGGTTCTGAAGTCTGAATTGTCGCTAACGGTGAGATTCGTCTCGCATGAAGACTGGGCTAAGTTAGTCAAATCACTTCGCTTGTAAGTTAGATTCGCTGTGGAATAGAATCCGGAGTCAACATTTGATTGAGTGAATGAGACGAACCCGAGCAGTTTTGGAGTGGAATAAACGAGTTTCGAGTCCTTGACGACGAAGAACGAGAACAAATCGGCGACGACGCCGTCAAAACTGGAGCTGAGGCAGAAGTCGAGGAGCCTGTACCCGGCGAAAACGTTTCCGTTTAAATGTGCACTCACCGAGGATTGGACCTGGGCGGTTACAGCTTCTTCGTTGTAAGCTGGGAGCTCGGTCGCGTTACCGAAATTGGCGGTGAAAGCAGCGTGGGCCTTCGCGCCAATGTGAGTGAGGTGGAAGTAACCGGCGAAACCGGCTAAGGTCAAGGCCTTGTAAGAATTCGCACCTGCGTCGGACTCAACAGTGAAGAGCATCTTCTGGATCAAATCGTAGATGGAGCCCGCGTTTGGATTGTTGTTGTTGATCGTGAAAGAATAACCAAAATGGGGCTCGGACTGATTGTGAATCGCCATCATCGGATCAATAATCGTATCTATGAAAGCCTGATAGATATAGAAATCAGTAGCGGTCTTTCCAGTCAAAGTTTACGTGAAAATGTCGCAGAGCTTGGTTTAACAAGCCTTCACGTCAACTACGAGCTTCGGAAGATACTTTGGAATTGACTCAGATAACTTCATGATCTGAGCAGAATAGTTCTTCAAAGACTGCTGATACACGTCGTAGAAGGATTGTCTGTTGGCATGAGAAAATTTAACGTTCGTCATCTCAATCGGATAAACGTCCTTGGCAAAAACAAGGTTTATGAGGGTTAACATGATGAGGAGTGGGGACAGTTCTTTTAACTCTTTTAATTATTAATTATAATTTATAATAGCCACTTCACAAACCATTGATAAACGTAGTTTTCAAGACCAATATAAAAAATATTATGACCAATTTTCGAGCTTAGTGAGATTGAGTTACTTACATATAACTTTATATATACAGTTTCATCAATTTTGGCTTAAATAATATTAAATATCTGATAACATCTAATATGTGTTTAATTCCAATATTTCGTTATAATAATCGTAATATGTTATTATTTGTCATTTTCACTCCCCATAAAATAATTAATGGGTGGCGATAATTCAAAATTAACAGACGAGGAAAAGTATTAGAAGTTTAATTAGGATTTGACTCAGGTGGAAGCTGGCCGAGTGGTGATTGCAGTTGATTTTTCGCAGTCTAACAAGCATTTGGCCTCTGGTTGGGGCAAGAAATCTCCAGGTGATTCTGGTTCCTTGCACGCGCAGCAATAGGTGTTGATTGATGAAAATATGGTGACTGTGTAGTCTCCGTATCGCAGGGCTCTTGAGTTGTTAACGTATAGGATCCGTGATTTTGATAAGTTCCCGGAGGGTTTCAGGTTCATTGGCTTCACGGACAAGATAATCGTGGATGAGTACGTGAACAACAGCACCGTGTTGTAAAAATACGACGAGCTCGCTATGTAATTTAACAACGACAACTTGGTCCAATCATCTGGCACAAGCATCTCACCTGCCATTTACAAGGCCATTGAGCACTCAGTCTTGACCTCTGCCTACGTCATTCTTATTGTCTTAACCGATTGTGATCTGTACGACGTTGCTCGCGCTACACAGGCGATCACTGACGCGTCCAGGTTCCCAGTATCAATCTGCGCCCTCGGAATTGGAGAGGAAACCGCTCAGGCGGACGTTTTCAAACAGTATCAAATGTTCGACGACAAGCTGTTCGAGCGCCAGTTCGACAACTTCAACTTCTCCGTTTTCAAGTATTTCAAGAAGGAAAATGAAACGTTTTTACCACTCGAAATGCTCTCAAAAGAAACCAAAACGGTCGTTCCGGCCAAAACTGAGAGCGTTGTTGATCAAAACGCAGAGAAAATACTCGCGATGCAGGTTTTTGAGGAGCTCAGGCAATAATACCAAACAATTATGGATTTAGGGTATAAAGAAGTGGTCGAGTACATTAAAAAGGATATGGTCAGCCAGGGGACGATTCAGGAGTGAAAACAATGAAATAAAAGGTTAATAATAACAAATGAAAGGAAATAGTATAAGTAGTTAATAATGGACATAATGTATTATAATTAATTAAATTAATCATTTGTTCATATTCTTATTCATATGTCAATCGTCGCTTTGCATTGAAGTGGCTCGTCAATATTTAATATTAATCTTAATACAACAGTAATATTATTTCCACTTCAAATGAGGGCGATTGCGAATCTTCAAACGTGCCCATTTCCAATATCTGATTTGAACGCTATTTTTGACACTAATCAGTTCCAAAAAGTAATTGACCGTTTAATGGAAATGAAGGATACGATAAACGACCACCAACGGTTCGAACTTCGCTCCAAAGCGTAAAAACGAAGACAGTCATTTGCTCCAGATAAATACACTGAATTTATTAAAACGAATCAGTTTTTCACACTAAATAGTGATAAATTGTTTCTAATTCAGAAATAATTAACAAATGAACACTTCGAATTGTACGAGGACTTCTTTGAATCGTTAATGGATTACGCACCAGTAAAATACTCTGAGAATTCGAATCCATTGTAGAAAGATAAATGTCAAATTGAATATTTAACAGCTCTGGCATCCTATTTACAACACAATAAAGATGAAAGAGAAGAAATACTGAATAAAATATGCGAAGACTTCGACGACAGTGATGAAAAAGCATTGAAAGTTTTATTTGAATAATTTGTTGCTGGAGGGTGTATCATAGACGGAGAACAACAAGAAATATTCGCGCTTGACGAGTGAAAAGCTTTATTTTATATATTAAAAATGTTTGACCAAAAATTATATAAATCGAAATCATCAATTCTTAGTTGATACTCCTTCGTTTTGTATGAGCGGGAGCTTTATAGCCGCGTTCTTCTTCTTGATGTACAAAACCGTGCAGATGATAACAACGATAATTACAACAGCTCCGACACAACAGCAGACAATTATTGCGATTTCCCAGCCTTTAAGCCCTTTGGGGGTATCAATTTCAACGAAGATGCTCAGAAAACTCTCCGTGTTTCCACCATCTAGTTATTGTATCACAACAGATGCGGATGAATTTCCTTTTAGTTCATTCACCAGTTATGTGCACTGTGGGAAGTCTTTGATAACTTCAGAGCATTTGAATTCCACGAGACCCATTTAATCTTCGTCGAGTGTAACAGTCTTAGTGAATATGGTAGGTTCTATTGTAGATATCGGTATGAACTTAACCTGGAGCTGATCTCCTTACTGATGACATGCAGAGGCGAATGATAAATAGAATGATTTGTCGACAAAGACAGAGGTGATGTAGTGGTAGCATTGCTACACTGAGAACTGTAAGGCTAACATTGAGAGGTGGATGCTAATGTTTTTCCTTTCCAGAAAATAGGTGAACGGATGCAAATTAATATTTAAATAATTGAACTGAAGAAGATATACACATACAAACATTTATACAAGTCAGGAAGTAAAGAATACTTTATTATATAATTGTACTAAATATTAATTAATATAACTGTATGTGACAAATGTCGGTTCTATTATATGTACATTATTAAAATATGATAGATAAATTAACAGCTCTAACATAGAAATAATATATTATTCGGTTCTATTTTATCAATATTTAATATTGTATTATTACAAGATCACGATTAGATACATGATTTGATTATTTTTGAAAGTTATACATAGATAAGAAGTTATAATGTTTTACTTAGCGAATTAAATATTTTAATATATCACACTATTTATTTTAAAAGGAAGGTATATAGCAGTTTAAAGAGTTATGACTATAAAACTTAGAAACACTACGCGTTGCCGCTGATACACTAGTCCCAAGGTTCATACCAACCATCCTAAAGATAATTACAAAGATAACTTCCGAGGTCAATAATGTTAGTTCAAGTGCCGAACTAACTTAGATTGTCTGAGGAGGCTATTCAGAGTGACAATCCTAGAAGATGAAGTATGATATTGAGATTAGTTATGATTGTATGATTGAGCATTAGTATTTACCGCTTGATGAGTGATAAGCTTTTTGTTTGATATAAGATAATCTTATAGATTTGAAATCTATTATGATTTGTACAATAATAACTATACTGTTGTAATTAAAGAATGAAAAACAAAATTGTAACTCTAACTTACGTGATTTATTTTTAATTATACTAAAAATAAATAATTTAACAATATTGTGATGAATCCAAATTCATATGTTATATGATGAATCCATCATATTACATACTATTTATTATTTGTTCATGTAAAAATGAAACAAATTTGAAATGTATCCCAAATATTATTTTGCAAAAATAATTTTTAACATTTGTTCATCACAAATCATTATAATATGAAGTATTAACTTGTGTTAGCGTACATTGTAGTAAATTGCATTTTAAATGTATCATATCGCGAAAATTTATATTATTATAAAATTATAATTAATCGTTATTCTGATATTCAGCGTTAACACTCCACATATAGAATGGAAACATCTGTTATATAGATATTCAAATACCTTTGTACTGTCCCACATCCAAGTTTCTATCAATTACCAATGAAAAATCTTATTGTTTCTATTCTTAAGGAAAATAATATCGATTATGTTTGTGATACTGCCCATAATATTGTAGGATATATTCCAGCGACAAAAAATTGTTAATCATAGAATATTTTATGTTTATAAGCTCATTATGATATGGTATTTGTTTCAGACAACAACTAAGATGCTAAAACAGCTTAAATAATTCCAAGAATAGATGGAGAATATTTGAAGGCCACAAATACGTCTTTGGGAGCAGATAATTGCGCTGGATTGGCATCGATTTTGGCATTGTTTATAACCAAGTTAAATGGGAAATAACTTCCTGAATAATCATTTGAACATGGTGCGATTGAGCTTCTATTTACAGCTGATGAAGAAGTTGGTTTGGCCGGAGCTAAGAACTTATCAATACCTTTAAAGTGTTAGGCGATGATAAACACTGATTGTGAGGATTTTCACAACATAATTATCGGATCGTCTGGTGGCGACAGAAAAAGTTATTCCAAGACGATTTAATTACATATAATTCCGGATAATTATTGTAAGTTGAAGCTTACTTATAACAATTTCATTGGAGGGCATACTGGCTTCGATTTGCAAAAGAACAGAACCAATGTGAGTAAAATGGTGTTTAGAACCTTGAATTTACTCAATTGCTTCATTTTAAAATTAGATATAGGTTAATAGATGAATTCAATCCCATTCAATGCAGATGTTGAAATTGCAGTTAAATAGTCTGATTTAACAGTATCAATTGATACCATCAACAGCGTATACAAGCTTTTCACTCAGTTTTCAAATGATAAGGGCCAACTGTAAATTTAATAGCACATCCTAGACATAAATCAAGGTATCATTTACCAGGACATAATCGAGCTAACGTAACTAGAGCAGGGTGCGTTAATCCTCCACGAACAATACAACGTTCCCTCTTTATCAACATCCCTTACCATAGTGAAACTTATTAAAAACCATTTGTCATTTTCACTCCTTAGCAGGTCGAATTCGGCCCTCGGAATGCAGTTCATTCAATAAACACTTAATAAACTGTTCAAAAATTATAAGCAGGAACTGAGTTAATTTTACAACTGTTGGGAGCCAAAACCCTCAAATTTGCTCGAAACGGTAAAACAAGTTTACAAAGACTTCAAAATAACGATCGTTCACGCCGGATACGAAACGAGCTATTTGGTGCAGAATGGGATCGAAGCGGTGAGCATCGGACCGGAAATACACAACCCACACTCAGTTCACGAAGAGCTCCACATTGGAAAATTTATAGAATTCACTGAAGATTTAAAGGAGATTGTTAAAGAACATGCGAAGTGAAGGTCATAATATATCAACTACATTATCTTATCAACTACACTATATAACTTTGATTAGTTTAATTTGAAATGTTATGAAATTATGAGTGACATTGACGATACTGTCATTTTTCGTGATTAGTCTAATTTTCACTACGACCACTTTAATTGTGTTTTAGTGTGAGTACTCGATGTGAGTGATTGCATTACCGTGTACACAAAATATATCAAAATATAATAAACACGAAAAATTGAATGCGTAAATGCATTTAATGTTTCAAATTTGATGCACTGTATTTAAATTATATACAGTATACAAGTAATTATGATTCTATATTTGGATCAATAAAAAAATATAAATATAATTATGTCCCAAATAACAACGATTGATTGTTAGGTTATTCAATATTCATATACTCCCTTCAAATGAAGAAATATTTCATTATCAGTTTATCTGGAATCTATATATTACATTTGTTGTTTAGTGTATGTTTAATTTTGACTTTATGTTTCTAAATTTACAAATATAAAATTCATAAGAAATTAAACAACAAATATTATATTTTCACATCAATTAACATTAATGATTCATTTGTTCATTATTTCACAAAATTAGCCATTTCTAAATGAAGCGATGCTTGAAATGCTATTAAATATTCCAGATATGACATGGAATTCAGAAATACCTACTAGGTTCAAGAATTTAACAAAATCTCAAATTATGTCGTAAATTTTGCCAAATAAGTTGTTATTTAACATCAAGAAAAGCGATTATTCTGGTCCAGTTTAATCTTCTTTTAATTGGCTTGATTAGAAGCCAAATTGTTTCCGTGTGTTCGACTAGGGCGAGTGTTCTTCATGTTGGGCTTTTTCAGCTGTGGGTTCTTTTTCAAGTAATAGGTGTATAAATAGTACTGATGTTCAGCGTGTTGATTATTCAGCCTAATATTTAATTTCCTGTGATTCTGGCGATGCTGGGTGCGAGGGAGGTCGGATAAATTAGAGTTTGCTCTTTTTGAAGAAAACCGGTGTCCCTACCGAGAGTTGTGTCCGATATTCTTCATATTCTGGTGTGTCTCCTAAGTGCCCAACCACCTGTGACGATGGCTCGAAACTGACCTTCT
Organism: Hexamita inflata; assembly: GCA_963988835.1. NCBI lineage: Eukaryota > Fornicata > Diplomonadida > Hexamitidae > Hexamita > Hexamita inflata. The sequence goes on along the minus strand of CAXDID010000787.1, from coordinate 235,600 downwards.
TTAAATCCGGAAAATACGAAGATGTGTGCTCCTCCGAGTAATCAATAATGTCAACATTATAATCTCAGACTATAATCACCTCATTTCTCCTCTATGAGGACTTTTTCTACTACAGAAACGGGATTTACCAGCACAAAACGGGCTCTATCACTGGGGGACACACTGTCGTTCTGACCGGTTTCGGAGAGGAAAACGGTGTTAAATTCTGGAGGGCGAAGAATTAATGGGGAACTTCGTGGGGAGAAAACGGATATTTCAGGATCAAAAGGGGGAACGAGTGTGGAATCGAGGACCAATGTTTCGTTATGCGGGAGAAATGACAATAATGAGGATTATATATGTTTTATAACATAAATATATTATAATAACATATTTTACTTTACAACATGTATAACAAAGAAAAATGATATTCTGTAAAGTACACTTCTGAGCTTGGAAAAATGAATTGTTTATTATTTATGTATTTCATGCAGTTTCAGATATTTTAAGATATTTCTGTATTGAACAGAGATTATCGAAAAGAACAACATTTATCATCTGAATTCGAACTAATTATTAAAGTTGTCGAACTAGTTAAAGTTTCTTTAACATTTATAACTTTATAAATGGAATATTATCATTGAACTCTCACAAATGTAACAGTTTCTGATCATTAACAAGTATGGAGTGGTAAGTGTTACTAATTATTCAAATATAAGTAGATAACAATAAACATAAATATTATCTGAAATTAATCAAATTATTATACGATTTGAATGAAAATATGAAAGTGTTTTAATATACTCAACAATAAATAGTAAATTATATAAATGTACATATATCTCAATCTCAATGATAATAGTAAGATACGCTTAGATAATGTACATTTTAATAAGGTATACTTAAGGTAGTGTATATAATTCACTCATTATTATTAATTTTCATGAAATAGATAAAATTTCACAAATTTATTCAATTGATTGAAATGATCTTTGAAAATTGTGATACAATACTTGTGTGATACAATACTATATTGCATATTTAATCCACATAATTATTCACTCCCCAAATGTAATTACTGAAAGACCTCCAGCAGTACGAACTCATTCCCGCGTCCCAGCAGCTCCTACCCGCGTACTTCGGTATGAAAAACACTCATTCTACCAACAACAATTTTTAGTGTATTCCAGATCCCTTAGATATTCAAAGCACTTCGTTTTTGAACCAGCTTGCATCGTGCATTCAAACAAATCACAGAAAACCATCACAACAATTATTCACATAACAATATCAGATCTCGAACCAGGTCCCGAACCTGAGCGTCCCTTCTCTCGGCTCGTTCAACAACGAGGCCACTTCTCCGAACCAGTCCTCCAACGCCCAGCTCGACCTGTCAAACCTGGAGAGACAGACCAGGATGAGAAAGAGCGTGTCCAGAAACAAGCCGGCCGCGAGCGACCAGTTCCGAGTCGAGTTCACGGAGGCGCTGCGAGCCGTCCTGCAGCTGTTCTACCCTCACGCGCTCTGCTACCAGAACATCTCCGAGCAGCAGCTGTGCCAGGCGATCAACGAGCACACGAAGGAAATGAACAAGACCAAGTTCTGGAGAGAGATGGTGAACAGAATGCCCCACAAGACCAGCAAACAGGTCCAGGACTACTACGCCCACACCTACCAGAAGGCGCTCTTCTAGAAGCAGCTCAGCATGGAGGACAAGGTGACGCTCAGAAACCTCTCGGCGCTGCACCCAGAGTGGAAGCCCGCCGCCGTCGTGGACGCGTTCCTGGAAACCGTGGACGGGAAGGACTACTTCAAGCACAACATCATGATGTACATCATCAACCTCAGGAGGCAGGAGAAGTGAAGAATTAAAACGGTGTTGGGTGAATAGAGTGATAGAAAATGTAAGTTAGTCATTGATGATTTATTTATAAATGGAAAATATTAAATTATTCTGCCTATTCTTTTTATTTTACTTTAATTAATAAACGGTAAATAAACATTGAACGTAAATAAATCATCTCACTCAAAGTTATATTTATTTAGCACTTCAAACATAGTTATTACGGTATTGGTGAAAGTAATTTATCTATACACTTATTACTGTTGAATCTATGATATAGTCTACTCAAAATTATTAATAATTTTCTTAAATTTTCTTTATTTTTAAATGAATTTTGGTTTAAATACATTGTTATTGTAGTCCACATACAATATATTAATGGAAAAACGATGTTATTCAAAAAATGGGCTATTCTGATAACCAATAACATTAAAACCTTCAGATTTCATTTATACCTTTAATTCATCCAAAGGTCCACATTCAGGTATAATACAATTTAAATTTCTTAGTGACTTATAATCAACTATATAATTTTATTTAATACAGAGTTTCCACAAATTTTATAAATTTTAAAGCGGATATACGTAAACGATTCTGTTACAGGAAATGTCCAGAATTTATATTTTAGTAAGTGCCCTTAAAGCTCCAACATAAATAATTTAGTTATTGCTGGCATTTAGCGAAGTCAGCGATTTCAAATACCTCAATGGGCTTATATCCTGAATAAAATTATTCGATATGTCCAGTTCCTGCAAATGAGAAAGATTGATTTAATTTAAAAACGAAAGATTCAATTCTTGAACATTATCCAGCAGTTTTAAAGCTATAGGACTAATTTTTTAGTCATAATATTCGTGAGTTGCAAGATGAAGTTCTGACAGAAATTATTGTTTAAAATGAATATAGGTGAGTTAAGCTGTATTCAATTTGTTAGAAGTTTGAGTTAAATACTATTTTTTGATATTTAAATAAGATAATTTTTCAAATCTTTTAACTACCTACATGTCAGCAACTTCATTATTCTCAATATTAAGGTAATTTAAATTTATCAATAACTTTAAGCTATCTAAACTTTCAATTTAATTATGATCTATTTTTAAATATATAAGTTTCTATTTGTTCTACAAAGGAGATACGTTACAGAGCTCATTATAAGATAAATCAATATGATTAAGTTTAGTTAATTATTTAAATACAGAAATATCTCTAATTTAGTTATGCGACAAATATAATTTTGTTATCTCCTATAATTATAACAGAAATGAAATATTCTTAAGCTAATTACCGTAAGCGTTGAGCACTTTTAGTTAGCTAAAGTTTGAGATGTGTTCAAATATAATGTTGTCAACATTATTTATTGAAAGAATTTCGAGATTTTTAAGCTAGAGGTATTATAATGTTTTAATTCTGCATTATTTGATAAATAATTCTTTAATAGTATTGCTTACCAATTTCGGAACTTCTAAATTGTAACAGTCACTTATAATTAGTACCTGAATATTAAAATGTTTCAGTATTTCTATGCTGCTTAGTTATTCTTAGTAAAGAACTAGTTCCCCTAATTTCTCATTATAACGTTCAGTTGAATAATTAGATTGCATTTGGAGTGAAATTATTGTTAATTTAATAAATATACTTAGTTAAAAAATTGATTACATTTTTGTACTTAACTAAAGAACAGTAAAAAATGAACTAAATGAATCTAGAAATGGTTTTAAACATGTCATTATTACTGTAGGTAGTTGTGGATTCATATAAATATTTTAGTGTTTTGACAGATAATTTGTAGTACTTAATACAAGTTCTAATTATTTGTACTTTTCATTATACATTTTCAATTTTCAGTTGTAAATATACTATATACTTACACGAAATTAATAACTGTTCCATAAAATACAAATCACAAACACCAACCTTGAGAGATATGTTCTGGTAATGTACTCAGAGTATTACGACGTGTTAAGGATGTTTTCATTTAAATATATTATATTATAATTGTTAAATTATTTATTCCGATTCACTATTTGAAAGATGTCTATTCAAAAGTTCAATCCATGTTCCATTTATTATTTGTTTATAACCCATAATCACAAATACCCCAAAAGTTTGGCGTCTTCCATCTATGTGGAGAGCTCTTAAAACACGTCGAGTCCCACGTCCATTCCGTCGTCGTACTCCGCGAACTGGAAGTTGTCGAACTTCCTACCTATCATGTCGTCGAACTCTTCCATGGTGTTGAATGGCCCGTCTCCGAAGCCAATCGCGCAGCAGGCGATCGGAAACTTGGACAGTTCGATGAGCGCTTGCATATCCCTTTGTTTGTTCTGGATGTCGCCGTCGGTTAGGATTATTAACAATGTCATTTATTGATTAGATATTTTCATGGCTTCTTGGAACATTGGTTGGTAGCTCGTTGGTCCGCTGAGTTCAACACTTTTTACAGCTTTATCATATGCGCGGATTACCTCGTCTATTGATATCACATTGGCTTCGTCAGACAGCGGCAAAACGCGTTCGTCAGTTGTTTCAGAGCACCCGAATCTGTACGCAAACACTTTCTTCACTTTCAATTGATTAAAACAGCTCTTGAGTTACATCAGGCACTTTTTATAAGGGGATGAACCTGAGTGCATTGACGAATTGTATTTAACGGTTCCAGAGAACTCGTTCGAGTTCGTGAAGTCGATTCCGATAATTAAGTTCTCGATTTGTATTCCGGTTTTGTGAACAGCTTTTACTATCGAGTCAAAAGAAGAGAACTTGTCAGTGTTGATGATGTTCTGGAGATCCTCGGGCCTCTTCGGCTTTTTCTTGAATAATTTTTGGAATGACAGTTTCATTGGTGCGATATAATTAATAATACCAGTAAAAATAAATAAAAAATAAGAATTTTTAGTATTTAACGCCGCCGTAGGTTATACGCAATTTGAAATTGTATAAAAAGAAACATGCAGAAGAGAGACGTTATATATCAATTTATTGAATCTAATAAAACCTTTCAAAACATAACCGTAAATGAACAATGAACCTAAAAATGGTTATGATAACAATTGATAACACGATTTATGACAATGACAGAAGGTTAATGATAATTATTTAGTATATAAATATAGATTCTTGTATAAGCACTCATTCTTAAACTTCATTCTGATTTATCAAAAATATTGGATATTTATTTTTCTCTAAGCTAACCTGTCCATACAAACTCTGACGCGTTTCCGTTAATTCTCAGCATTTCATGTTGTATTTCTTCTTCGTGCGAAAAGCTACCGATAGCAATTTTCATTCTTACTAAAAAGTATTGCAACGTTCTATCAGTTTCAAATTTGTGTGGTATTTCTGATTCTTTGTATACAAAATATTTTGTTTAGACACCTTCAAATTCGTGCAAATATTCAAGGAATTTCAGGAATTCAATTTTTATTTCATCATGGATTTGGAGTGTAGCTAATTTATTCTGGTTTTGAGTATTTTCGTGAGTTTCTTGAGTTTCCGCACCATTACCAACGAATAGTGCGATTCCGATTGGTAGGCCAGCAATGATGTAAATACCGTGTGATTCTAGTCTATTTTGTTTGGTTTTGATGAATCTTTTGTTATTATGTGAGTATATGTACATTTCGTATTGTATTTCTTTTGCGTTATTTTTGTTGCATATGGTGAGTTTTGATTCCAGTATGTCCTTTATTGCCTGGTCGTCTCCTATATCTTGGACGCTGATGATTCCGTCAACTTTCTTTTGATTTCTAACAGTTCCGCACAACACGTTTTTAATTACGTTCGAGTGCCTGCTTCTGTACACTTCAAGTAGTTAGAATACGAATCCGGCGTTGGGGCTTACGATGTTCCTCTTGAAGCGCACGTGCGCGAACGCCTCGTTGAATGTGAGGTCGTTAACGCACATTAGGTACCCGATGATGACCGCCGTTGACCTGGACACCCCTTAGTGGCAGTGAACGAGTACATTTTATTTCAGCTTCCTTGCCCGCTCGATGAATGAGAAGCACTCGTAAAATATGTCCGATAGGTTTTCATTTGGAAGATCTTTAACTTTAAAAACGAGGTTTTACAGTGAAGGGTCAACCCCGTTCTCGAGGATGTCACCGCACAGGTTCAGAACGAACTTAATATTGTTCTGTTGAAGCATTTTAAGGGACGTTGCCGGTTCAATCCCGGACAAATAGAGGAAATCGAGCACCTGGGACATCTCACGAGAGGTTTTATCCAGTTTTTACTAGGCTGCACGTCGCGCGGTCAAGCAGGATGAGTTTGGTGACTGCTAATGGATTGGGCTCGGCTCGAAGTGCAAACGGGGGAGCGCACCGAAAGTTTATGACCCAGGGCTCTTCACATCGCGGTTGTCATCAACAATTAAATGCTATACTGAGTCGGACCACTATCCTTTTATTGCTGGTACCAGCGGTTTTACAATAGTGGCCATTGAAACTGACTTAATTTAAGGTGACATGTACAAATCGTCTGAACTGCTGTCTTGTTATTATATATCGTCGTCAATCTTGTGATTTTGTATTTAAAACACGTTCTACTGCTTCTAAACTTCCTTTTAACGTTACTCATTTTAATGACTCATCAACAACTAATATTTATCAGGCACATATTTCTTTAAAGTTGATTCCAATAAGGGCTTTATCGGCTAAGTAGTAGGCCTAATAAAATCGTAAGCTGAAGGCAAACTTATATCTACGAATTGTTGCGCTTCCATATTTGATTTGAAATTCGTTTGAAGTGGTTAAACTATATTTAATAATAAGGCACACTTAGTTGATACGCCGTTATTTGCAGTAAATGTTATGAATTCCGCCCAAATTTGAATATTATTTGAATATTATTTTAGATGATCTTAGAAGTAGTATACTATATTTGTGTAATGAATAACATAATATACTATAAATAAATATTGTATGTATTTGTAAATTTATTTTTTTACTATTGAACCGATTGGCTTACATAGTAAGGCCCTTGTTATGTTACCTCTTAATCTGAATGTAAGGAAATGTAAGAATGAATGGAGGCAATAAATTTGGAATAAGACAAAAAAGTTTCATTTTTAATTTCTATAATATTTTAACCCTATGTGATTTATATAATTTCTAAAAGTTTAATTATAATTTTCCACTTCATAGATAATAAGTAGTAAGTTGAAAATGAATAAACGAGCCTAAACTTAATTATTTTTACAAACATATTAATTTAGATAATTTTTATAATAGAAATGAAACCTGATAGAAAAATAACAATTCAAATATTACTTTTTCTTCATAACTTTTTAGAATTTTATGAATCCCGAAAGCAATGCATAAATTACCACCACCCAAGAATTGTAAATAATGCTATTAATATCTTCTTCGTATCCATGTTTTGCACTCCCCAAAACAGCGTAAAAAATGTGTTTGTTCCTTACGTAACAATTGTTGCAAAATACTCAGTTTAAATCAATTACTATTGAGTGCTGTTCGTGAAGCAAATCTACTCCTCGTTGTTGAAAAATTAATTGAAAATGAATGTTCCATTTTCTATCCATATGATTACAGTGTCAACGTCAAAATGTTATTTCGTTTCAACAAAATTAATTACATAAAAACATCTCAAAGTGAATTTTCACTGACCACAAACTACATAAACCGTTGTTCAATTTAGCGCTACCATGATAATAACAAGGATTATATTAACAAGGTCAGTTTATTCTCGCACTTATGCAATTTGAGATAATGTTATGTATCTACCGTAACGAATCATTTGTGATTGTATCACTAGTGATACTCTATATAAATATACAAATGTAAATAAATGAGATTTTTCCAGATATTAATAATTATATAAATTTGTGTCAATATAATATATTTAATAACTTTTCCGCTTCAATGTTAGATCTATTTATACCTATATTAACCTGTTATTAAACTATAAACGTGAATGTGTATAAAAACCGGACAGAGTTGCAAATGTCGAATCGTTTAGCTCCGCTAACTATTTCTAGTAGTGTGCCTCTTACTCAGTTGTGCACGAATCCGCTAACGACCTTTTCTTTCAGATTGTACAAGGCGAATGTGGCGAACACTGAATTTCGTCCTGTTCTAGCTTAATTTCCGATTTCGGTCACTGCATCGCTGGTGGTGTACGAATCTGACTTGGCGGTTCCTTCAACTTAGACTTTCTTGACGATTTAGAAGTAGAATGCGCAGGCGTAGTACATAAAGTTTATGATTAACGGTGTGGAGGCGCTTTAAATTGAGATATAAACCGTGGTCGTTCCCGAATCGCTGGATCCGGTCCCGGTGAAGAAGAACTACACCTCCCTCATCGTTGGTGTTGTCTTAGGTGTGGCAGCGCTAGTTACAATTATAATCCTCTTCGCCTGCTGCGTGAAGAAGCAAAAACCGCAGGATTTCTACTTTGACGCCTACTAGCCAGTTGAAACGGTAGATTTCGCAATCGAGTCCTCCAAATCGCGCACCCTTATAAATGAACTAAAGATAAATAAGCTACTGAAAACAATAGACATTTACCACCCCAGCAGGTTCGTAAACAAACTCTTAGAGAGAAACGGAGAGGAAATAAGAGCAAAAGTTAACGCGGAACTCGGTTCAAACTGGAGCTCAACAGCCCAAATTAAAGCAAACCCCTCGAAACTGAGAGAGTTCGAAGACGATTTCGGCGACTACGAACTCGTTGACAATCTCAAATCTGCTCTGAGGAAAGAGAGGAATATAATAAGCGATTTGAACGGCTCAAGAGTGTTCAGTGAAGGGAAAATGAGAGACAAGGAAATTGATAAACAAACTGAACTGAGTTAATTACAAATGATGGCAAGCAAATCGGTACTCGGGGTTGAAAGCACCGTTGAAGAAGAAGACATCGTTAAAGAAGTGGTTCCGAACAAACTTTTGAATTATTTACTTGGAGGGGATCTGGACCTGAGAGAAGCGAAGAAGAAAGTACAAAGGTACGACGGAGACCAGACAAAAACACTGTACGCGAAACTCGGAATCAAATTCTAGTGAAATGAATATATTTGAGCTTAAAGATATAATAATACATGTAGAAGTAGAGTAAAACAGATTCATCATCAGATATGGTAGGAATGCATGCAAAACCGATTAAAAATAACATAAAATGAACACAGATTTTTCATTTATCTTATATTTATAATTTTACATTTTGAGAAGTGCATTCAAATTCATATTTACACATTCAACGTATTAACTAATAAAATTCAATTGTAAATATTTTTTCCAATCCAATGAGAAAATCAAGTAAAATAGAGTAATTGAATTAACATGACTACGATATATTTATGATTGAAAAACATAATTAAAATGTTAAATAAAATTGGTTAGAAATAAAGAACGACTAATAACTTAAAAGCTTCAAATTTGTTGAGAATTTTAATTTATAAACACTCTTTTTGAATGAATGTAAAACCATCTACTTTACATTCGTGCCCTATAATATAATCGATCTATAGATTTATTACTCGAGATTTATAACTTTAAATGGGCTTGGGCAAATGACGTAATTAATAAAACTCGAGATAAGTGAAAGCTAAATACAGGATATATCTTAATTACGTTATCTAACAAAATTGTAGAAATTAATACTCAAAAACAATAATATAGTTGATATATCTGGGATTTAGTTATTATAAGAACTCAAATATATGAATTTAAATTATAACAAAATAGTTAACCTTTAAATACTGGAAAATTTAGCAAATTTAGAAGAAATACATTTAGATAATAATAAAATATAAAATATTCCAAAATTAAACAAATTAACAAAGCTGAATTCATTACATCTTGCTCGAAATTGTATTAAAGACATAACAAATTTAAAATATATAATCAATTTAAACTTAATATATATTGATAACAATGAGATAGTTGACATATCTGCTTTAGGTTGTTTACAACAGCTTAGATTCGTTACTTTACATAACAATAAAGTAATTAGTGCTAAACCTATAAAGTATTTAAATAAACTAGAGGATTTAATTTACTTTACTAATTATATTAATGACTTTACTCCTTTGATTGAAAACAAAGTATTGTTTTAAGGTATGTTTAAAATTGAAAATACAATTGGAACATCATTAGAATAAAATATAGCAACAAAATAGTAAATTAATTTCTCTAAAAAATTAAGCAACATTTTTTAATTAACATAAGATATTGTAAATATTTAGTAACACAGATAATAATATTAACATTTAGTGCAAAAGTTACCAGTTAAAATTTAAAATATCTTGAGTAATGCTAAATAAAACCAAATCATATTCACTTAACAAATCTTTTAGTTGTTCTAGCATTTATTCTCACAAATATTATTTGAGTGAGATATATTTATGAAGTGATATATATTTAAATAATAATATTAATTAAAATAAGATCGAAATCATTATTATCAATCCAATCCTTTTTAATAATGCCTGCATTTGATTGTAACAACTTACATTCATCCATATACGATGCAATGATGACGAAGTCATTTAGAAATTGGTTATATCCAATAATCTTTAAATACAAAACTAATAGTAACTAAAAACTATATAATTTGCAGACGCTTTAAAAGTCAAAGAATTAAACCTATTGTATTGCGATAACGTTGAATTTTCACGTGTTCCAAATAGTCTTATAATATTAAAGATGCACTAATGTTATGTTTAAACTATTTAAGGGATAAAATAAATGAAATAATTAATTTAGCTATCAATAATGGAAAGTAGATTAGTAGATATTGCCGATCTGAGTTTTTTAACTAATCTAACGCATTTAAACATCGAAGGTAACATGGTAGAAAATATATAGGCTTTACAGAACTTGAGGTAGTTAAGCTATTTAAATTTGAGTGGAAATAAAATTGAATCAATTAGTTCTTTAAGTAAGCTGACAAATATATCTCAACTGATTTTAGATCATAACATGATTATAGATATTTCAGCTCTATGTGATTTGTAATAACTTTCTTTTGTGAACCTTTAGCACAATTAAATTATTGATTGTAACGTTCTTAAGAAGCTGAAATAGTTAAAAGTGTTGATGGTTATGTATAATTTTATTTAAGATCCATGGATTGCACCGTTTATGAAACACGAGAAGAAAAATATATTATAGTTTGGCTTATTCTTCGATAAAACAGAACTTGAAGAGTAAAGAACTCCAACAAGAGAGTAAATATCATTTTCTGACAAATTAGCTTCAATTTTTTAATCTTCAAACATCATTTAAAGTAATTAATATTCAAACTCAACTATTAAATAGAAAATGAAAACATTTAAAGTGAAAGTTGAAAACACAATGAAAAAGTTACAAGGTGAACAAATACAGTTCACTCATATAACTGTTTAACTGTTCAAAAAATTAAACGAATGAAAAATTCTTGTTTTTAAATTCTCATTTCTCGAAATCGCTTCAGGTTCCAAAATAATATATTTTGAAAATTGATTTGAATTTTTTACTATATACTGTTATTAACTGAATCATTCTTTTTGTATATATTCATATTAGATTTTATCATCCAATATTATCTTCAAATTATAATTTTATTAATTTTCAGACATTATAAAGCCACTTTGACACACCATTCCACCTCGCAAAATTAATGAAAACTTGAAACAAATAATGAAACTATTTATGATTTATTTCCCCAAATTTGTACGCAATAAACTCTGTAAATATAATTTAAAGCTAAATTATGCTAAAAGAAAGAAATATTTATTTTGAAACTGTTTTCAAATTTTGAACAGGTTTTGAAATATACGGAATTACTATGTTTACAGAGATAATTTCGGGTAAATTGGAGCAGTTTAACTAAGATAATTGGTTTACGGATTAAATAATTATAATATATTTTATAGCTCCAAGATAATGCCAACAATAATTTTCGTTTTTCATCAAACAATATTTTATAGTTTCATTTAACAATTGTTACTCTTAGAAGAATAGATGAAGATTAAGAAGTATATGAAGAAATATTATTAAATTCCCAAAAAATTACTTACAATCACAATAAATAATTTTCTGCATACTTAAATTAATATATTCGTAATTAGTTAGTTATAATATAATTAACACGGGACACTCATATTCGTAGGAATTTGCGTTAAATTAAGCTATTAATATTCATATTGTAAATAGAAATGATGTAAAAAGCTAAATAGTAAATAAATAATATATTTTAGAATGATAAATAAGCGTTGAATTTACTAAACCATGTTATTAACATATAATCAGTTGTTTATATGTTTTGTATAATTTTATAATTTTGAACATTTTTCATCAATTTTGCGAGGTGGAATGGTGTGTCAAAATGGCTTTAGAGGACTTGGAAATAATTAAAATAATATTTATGAAATAATATTGCATGAAAATATCTAATATGAAAATGTACTAAAAGAATGTTTCAGTTAAGGTAAATATGCACATAAATAGGTGTAAATACGTTATATTCCTGATTTAGAAAATTAATTAATTAATATTTGAAGTGGGAGAAATAAAACCAAGATAAATGAAGTTCCCCAGGGGTCATTAGAAAATTATAATATAATAAAAGAGAAAGAAACTGTTATTCTTTAAGTTATATAGCAAAATATAGTATCCCTAAATCTGTAAAAATGACAACAATGCTAAAAATATAAAGTCAGAAATTTATTTTAAGTTAATGCAATACATATATGTACTCTATTATAAAAAAGAATTAATATTATCTCTTAATTTTTATTATTAGAAGAATTGTTATTGTATTTTTGATTTCAAATTATAATATTTAGATACATATAATGTGTTGTCCCAGACAATTGAACTGAATGTGTAATAATTATGATTTTATTTGCATATTACTATGTTATAATACAATAATGCTATGTTAATCTTTGTTGAATACTCACATATTATTTTGTTTTCGCAGATTATTTATGATAATTACAAATCAATCCGTTTACTCCTATTTATCGAAATCTTATGTTTTATATTTTGTCTTCCACTTCATTTCAAATGAGTTAGAAGTTTTATATACAGAAAAATGTATTCCAGTTAACAAACCAGTTCAGCATCAAGAATCAGCTTGGTCAAGACGCATATTTTGTGGATTCCGAATCATTCCCATTTTCTCAGAGACACAATCTGCTTAATCACGAGAGACAGCAATTATATTCCATTAACAGAAAGTCCTTCTCATTTTTGCCTACAATTTACGTTAAGAATAATAATGAAACTGTCTTAACCGTAGTTCAGGAGTACAGCTGTATGAACCAGGAACTTACGATAACGGGAGTCAAGAACTGGAAAGTAATTGGCGACTACACCGCCCACGACTTCCAAATAATAGAAAACGGACAGATAATCGCTGTAATCAAAAGAGCCTGGGTCTCTTGTGGTGAGTAGTTCGAGATTGATGTTCAGTTCGGCCAGGCGGAACTGGTGATCGCAACCGTAATCGCCATTCACCAAGCGATGCACGGAGTCCGTTTATCCCATTTTTGACGTGAAAGCGTTTTTAATTAGATATTTATTTTAACACTAAGGGTGAGGGTTGAGAAAATTACAGAGAGAACTTTCAGTTAGTAATTTTCAGTTAGTAAAGATGTGTTCTGTTTCAGTACTTTAGATCAGGGAACAATCATTTATTGTATTACTTGTATATTATAATGTTGTATTATTAATAGAATACTTGTTTCATATTATTAAAATATTATTATCTAATATTTTTAAATCTGTCACATAAATAGTAGCTGTTACATAAATGATGAATCAGAATCACAGATTAATAACAAAGATGAATGCTTTTTTTTTTAATTTAAACTGAAAATTAGATATATTTTTTAATTGATAAAATACAAAATATACCTAATATATTTATTGCACTTAAATGTATTGTGGGAATCCATTTGTGGGTATCCATTTTTCTAATTACAGTTTTCTTCTGCTTAGGATGTTATTTAAATTTATTTAACGTTAACTAGTAAGTAAATAGTTTAATCAGTTCTTAACTTGTGTAGCAGTAACTGTTCCGGTTTACAAGAGTGGAAGCTTCATTGCAGCATTCTTCTTCTTGATGTATAAAACGGTGCATGTGATTACTACGATGAGAACAACAGCTCCGACACTGCAGCATACAATTATAGCGATTTCCCAGCCCTTAAGCCCTTTGGTGGTTTCAATTTCAACATCTTCAATTTCAACGAATATATTCAAGAAGCTCTCAAAGTTACCTCCGTCTGGCTGTTAAATGACAACCGTTGCGGATGAGTTTCCTTTAAGATTTTTCACCATCTCGGTGCATTATGGGAAGTCTTGTATCACCTCTGAACATCTGAATTCAACAATAGCAATCTAATCTTCATCGATCGTAACGGTCTTGGTAAATGTAGTTGGTTAATATTGGGTTATTGGCACGAAGGAAACAATGAGCTGATCTCCTTTCTTATGACAGTCGGAGGCAAACTAAAGATGGAATTCCTGGTTAACAAACTAAGAGGTGAGATAGTAATAGCATTGCTACATGGAGAACTGTAAGGCAAACATTGAATTGTAGAGGTGGAGGCTAATGCTTTTGTATTAAGAAAACATATTAACGGATGAAAATGAGAGAATATTAGAATATTTAACTGAAAAAGATATAAATATACAGCTATTTATTAAAGGCGAACGAAATGAGATTAATGTTGAGATGTTGTGAGAATGTATATTAGAAAATATGAAATTAAATTATAATATTTAGCATGCGTATAAATTTTTTGTTTTTACTGTTATAATTCAATCAATTAATTCGGTTCTATTTCAAAGTAGTGTGTTATGTTATTAAAATGACGTTTAAGTGTTAAATTTTTGGATGTCTCGTCAATTAAAATAGAAATTTATAGAATATAAATATACATTCATTTGTTCTTATTGATTATTTTAACTTATATAATTTTGATTATATTAGAAACTTATCCTATCATAGATTTTTATTTATCATTTAATTGATATTTAAATTGTTATATCGTTTGAGTTAGAATAAAGTATAACTATTGTCACATTCAGTTTCAAGACTCTATTATTGCCTCCTTCAATGACTAACTTATACATTTTCTATCACTCTATTCAAATGTTCAAAGTAGGTGTTTTGTCAAGATTGAGATAATTCTTTTGTATTTTTACAATAGATATCTAGTAATAAGAAAATATTCGAACTTAATTTTG
Organism: Hexamita inflata; assembly: GCA_963988835.1. Lineage (NCBI taxonomy): Eukaryota > Fornicata > Diplomonadida > Hexamitidae > Hexamita > Hexamita inflata. Next base: position 220,579 of record CAXDID010000787.1, on the reverse strand, counting down.
TATCAATATTTTTCACTCCTTTCTAAATTTATGCATATATCTAATCAAGGATTGATTAGTTTGAATTATGTCTACTAATAACAATGTGTTATGCTAATTTATAACGATTTACACAATATTGACAAAATATAATTTAAATTAAATTTTATCAAATTTTACAGCCAAGATGGTACTTTGCATATATTTAATTTCGTACCGAAACAACTATAGTATTCAATTGTTTTAAACTACTTATTGTATATGCAAATAAACTATAAAATATTTAACTTAAGTGTATGTGTTTATATATGCTGTTATAAGACAAGGAAGATTTACAATCTCTAAATTTAAATACTTTTGTTATTAATTAACTATATGGTGTTGTAGTTTTAACATTTATTATAATGATACTCCTCGATATGTTCCTATATCAGAATTAATTGAAAAAATATATTATAAGTTTCATCATAATTTTCAATTTATTTCTTTATCAATTGCAATAGAAGTTCTACTATGCGCACAGATGTATGTAGGTATATTGTTTAATCTAAATATTATATTAATTATATCTTAGTTTTAGCTATGAATATAATAAGTATGAATGTTACCACTTAATTCCTAAATATTTAATTTTAATACTATTTACTATGTGACTTGTTACAATATATTCATTCATTAATGTTTGGTCCTGAAATTATTCAAAAGTTTGAATAATTGCCATAAAATGTTTGGTACATAACAGAGGAGAGGAGATGCAGAACTTATTACATCATTTATATATTATGATAAATGCCAAAGTAATAAATACGAAATAAAATATATATTGTTCACTAACGAATCTTGAAAATATCAATAATACTCAGATTTAAGCTAATATGAGAATCTGTCTCTTATTAATCTGGAGCTGGATTAATATATCAATATGTAATATTATGCTAGTATTATTATTGTTATCCGTGCAACGCTTCAGCAGTTATCAAAAATTATTGATTTTGAACAACAATCTAAATGAGAAACATAGAGAAACATAGACACATAACTTAATTTAAGAAATTTCTGTACTAAAATATTTAACTAGGTTGAGTCATATAGATTTATCTTTTAATGATGTCAGAAACATAGAGCCGTTTTAGTACTTAAAGTAACTTACTTATTTAAAACTTAATCATAACAAAATTAAAAGTATAGATTGCTTAAAATTATTGGTTAACATGGATTACTTTAATATTGAGAATAATGAGATCGCTGATATGTAAGTAGTTAAAAATATCAACAAACTTACTATTTTAAACATTAAAAATCAGTATTAGAAAACAAACTAAATTCGACCTAACTAACCTATATTCATATTAAATAGTAATTTTTGTAATAGCTTCAACAATCAATACACGAATATTACGATTAAACAATTTATCTTTCAGCTTTAAAACTGCTTGGTAACGTTCAGGATTTGAATATTTCATTCTTTAATTAAATAAATCTTACTTACTTGACAGAACTGAATATATCAAATAACAATATTCAAGATATAAGCCCGATAAGGTTTTTAAAATCACTAACTTCGCTAAATGCCAGCAATAACAAAAATATTTATGTTGGAGCTTTAAGAGCACTTACTAATATTTAAACGCTTGATATATCGTATAACAAAATAGTCAACATATATCCGCTTTAAAATTTATAAAATTTGAGGAAATTCTGTATTAAAGATAATAAAATAATTGATTATTCATCACTTAAAAATATAAAGTGTATTATAAATGAATATGAGCCATTGGATGAATTATCAATATGAATGATGTGTGAAGGCATAAATGTAAAAAATATATAGCGTAGTTATTTATCTTCTCAAGAACATCTTTTTACCAAAAAGATAATGTTTGTGGATACCTATAATATAAAGTTATATTAAATGAAATAAAATACAAAGAAAACAGTAAACAGTTTTATCCAAGGTACAAATTAGATTTTGTAGAAACATAATTATAGATTGATTTGCTTAACACGATTCATAATAGCTCAATTTCAAGTGTTAAATAACTAAAACTATGAATGAGATTAAATCAAAAATTTATTATAATCATATTTTATACAGTTTAATTAGTATAAACATATAATTCGACTGAAATCAAATTGTAGTAATAATTAAATATATTATCATAGTATTCGTTTTACATATTGGTATTACTAATTAATATAGTAATTTAGTTCTATCGAACATTAATATATCGGTTCATGTAAAACTAAATTTAAAGCAAAAACTGAATAAGTTAACAATACAAAGAGTGCGAGGGATCTTATGTTGCAATCTATGTACGCATCGTTTGAAGAAGATTCTATGATATTATTACAAAAATATCACAACTATCAAAACTTACTAGTTTACGAAAATGTTGATAATTGAAATAATCGTTGTGATGGAAATATTTTTTAATGTGCTGTTTTTACATTTCAAACGAATTATGAAAATATTTTTGAATTGCCGGAAAATGCCCATGATTATTTAGGTTGCTAAAAGTAAACATTTATGAACATACAAAAATTCAATTTTGAATTTTTCGTAAGTATCTATTGTAATATCTCGTTCAATGCAATAATAAGAGAGATATTGTATATTGCGTAGATGAACAAATAATTACAACAATGGATTGAATATAACATTTATCAGAATTGAATTATGATCAAAAATGAACTAAATGTGAAAAATGAAATGAAAACTGTATTGTGAGAATATTTTACTTTAATATTTCGAGAGGTAGTGAACGCATAATATTTATAAAATTTCACTCCTGAATTCCAAAAATAGTAATAAAATATTACTGTTATTTTATAATAATTACCTTTGATTGACAGATTAATTTTTTAATTCTATTATCTTAACATATTAATCACTATATTCACCTAACACCATATTTATCTATTTAATTTGAAAATAGAAGACATCACTCCGTAAATTACGTCTATACTGGTCACCCTTTTTCTCTGATGATCACATTTCCTTTCCTTTCTAAACCATGATCAATAAGAAAACAACAGCTTTCCTCTCTTACCAGATATCTCGCGTGGCGTTATCACACGTCAAACCTCACAGACTCTCCGTTAGCTCTTTCGGGTTAATGGAGTTTGTTTTGGAGATCTTTTTGTTGATAACAGCAGGGGAGTTGCGTGTTATTGTGTTTGCGTTTTAATTTGAAAATATAAAACTCTACTTCGTAAACTTCAATTAATATTTGGCACAGTATTTGACAAACGCCGCAATATATATTTCGTTCAATATGTATTTATTGATTTCTATGATACGATTAATAAAGATTAAAAAACTAGGCAGAGTATATTTGCCTTTTATATACAAATCTTCAATGATTAACTTTTAAATTTTCTATCACTCTATTCAGCCTACATCGTTTTAATTCTTCACTTGTCCTGCCTCCTGAGGTTGATGATGTACATCATGATGTTGTGCTTGAAGTAATCCTTCCCGTCCACTGTTTCCAAGAACGCGTCCACGACGGCGGCCGGCTTCCACTCCGGGTGCAGCGCCGAGAGGTTTCTGAGCGTCACCTTGTCCTCCATGCTGAGCTGCTTCTGGAAGAGCGCCTTCTGGTAGGTGTGGGCGTAGTAGTCCTGGACCTGCTTGCTGGTCTTGTGGGGCATTCTGTTCACCATCTCTCTCCAGAACTTGGTCTTGTTCATTTCCTTCGTGTGCTCGTTGATCGCCTGGCACAGCTGCTGCTCGGAGATGTTCTGGTAGCAGAGCGCGTGCGGGTAGAACAGCTGCAGGACGGCTCGCAGCGCCTCCGTGAACTCGACTCGGAACTGGTCGCTCGCGGCCGGCTTGTTTCTGGACACGCTCTTTCTCATCCTGGTCTGTCTCTCCAGGTTTGACAGGTCGAGCTGGGCGTTGGAGGACTGGCTCGGAGAAGTGGCTTCGTTGTTGAACGAGCCGAGAGAAGGGACGCTCAGGTTCGGGATCTGGTTCGAGATCTGATACTGTTATGTGAATGATTGTGGTGATGGTTTTCTGTGACTTGTTTGAATGCACGATGCAAGCTGGCTCAAAAACGTAGTGCTTTGAATATCCACATGATCTGGAATGCACTAAAAATTGTTGTTGGTAGAATGCGTGTTTTGAATACCGAAGTAGGCTGACAGGAGCTGCTGGGACGCGGGAATGAGTTCGTACTGCTGGAGGTCTTTCAGTAATTACATTTGGGGAGTGAATAATTATGTTGATTAAAATATGCAATGTAGCGCGAATATTGTATCACAATATTTAGAGATAAATTGTAAATTAGTATACTTTATGTTTTTTTATAGATCCAATATACAACTGATGCATAATAAATTTTAATAATTGTGTGTTTTGAAAAATACTACACATTAAAATTATATCGGCTCACTCTTTTGGTACATCTCAAAAACATCCACTCAATAATCAATTACTTCAATCACAAGAAACATTAAAAAATGATGTATTCATTTTAACGCGTTCTTTACTCCTGTACATAAAGGACTCTATATTTTCAGTGTTAATTATTTGAGATGTCATCAAATTATATCAATTCAGAAATGATAGTATTGTTTTATACTTTATCGTGTTATTACTGTGTTATTAATATTTATATAACATTAATGTTAGGTTATTAAATTTTCAGAGATGATGGGTGTGGATAAGATAGTTATAAGATATTACATCTACTGTGTATTTATACTTATTAAGGATATATTCATTGAGGAATAGTATTTAATGTATTCTCTGAAACGGTATGTTATATTTACAACTAAATATTAAGTTGTCATTAAAGGTTAAACGTTTTAATTAGAAATTATTTCTGGTGAAGTTATAGTGTTTATATATGTTTATATTTCACTATTTATTTCTTTCTATTTATTTCAAATTATAAAAACAATTTTTTTAATTGATATTTTCTATTATCTATTTCTGAAATTATCTTAATGTATGAGACTAAACTATTTAAAACGTGTTGTTCTCATGTATTTTATTGAGTTGTTCACTTTTTGTGTTTTCTCTAATACATGATAGTTTTGATTTTCAGGTTACTGTTATTGTATAGATGTTTAAGATGTACCTGAGTGAGCCGACATACGTTCAGAATGTCACGAGTCCCTTGGATTGACTCGTTCCAGGGACGGTTTCATTCTGAGAGATTCTGTTGAGGGTGTCCTCAAGTTCAATCTCTATAACGATTTCATCGTTGTTGGTTTGCGCTTTCTTCGCAGATGACTAGGCTGCTTAAGCTGTTCTTTGTACTTCAGTATCGAAGTGATTCAAGTTGTTTTCTTTTGAGTAACTACTGTACTTTTCAAGTTTTTATGATTCCATGTATATGGTCCAAAAGCTTAGAGATTTGAACAATTTATCAGGTTTGCAGTATCGACTCATTTCAATAATTGAACGTGGATCCATTTACAACCATGGTGTTATTATTATTGGTATAACGTTTTTGTTGTCAAAGATTTTGCCATATTTCTCGATTTTTGTTTTGTACATAGCAAGTGGGTTCTTGCTGACTGAGAAATCAAAGGTTTGATTATCTTTGGTGACTATATCTGGTTATAACTTGGATTATTCATCGTCATTAATTTGTCTAGCTGTTCTACATACCATTGGGTTGTGTTTTTTATCAATTATATTGATGATATTGCTTACTTGAGCATTGTGTATTTACTTTGTCAAACCGTTCATACCTTTACAGTACATGTGATGATTTTGCATTACAACTTCAGTTCTACAGCAGGGGCAGAAAATATGTATTCCTTCTTCGTTTTGTTTGAAGAATTTCTCTGGTGTAAAAATGCTTTGGCATGTTAAATCAAATTATTCAAAATAGATTTGAAGTTGAACGCTGTATACACTAGTTTAAGTATACATCGTAACAATACATTATCTTACATAATCTATCAATCCATTTCAAATGTACATTTGTAATATCTATTATTTATCTTTAAATGTTGAAGTTTCTTTCATATTATTAAAAAGCTTTCAGTTTATAATATTATATATACCATACATTTCCAAACTAACTTCTGAAGCTATTTAGACCATAAGATAAAGTAAAATAGTTACTTGATATACAACTACTACATAACCTCACTCAGAAGGGGGTCGCATTTTCGCTTATAAGGGGGTAGGTCAACTCGCTTACAAGGGGGTTAGACATGAAGGAACCCCCTTGTAAGCGAGTGCCAAATATCATGCGTTTTAGCCCTGTTTTTTGGCAATAAACCCTTCAAATACAACAATATTTTTGGATACATTTCACTTATAAGGGGGTTGAATATGGCAACCCCCTTATAAGAAAAACATAGCGAGATCGATGTAGAGAAACCCAGTGCCAACCGCTTTGCCTCCCTAGCGGACAGTGATGTTTAATTCAAACGCACTGACAACTACGGGAAAATCTTAATCGTAATCAATCAAAGAAGTGCCCGCAAAGCCTAGACAGAAAAACTTTGAAAAAGCCCACAAGACAAAGACTAAAAAGAAGTCCACGCAAACAGCAGAAAAATGCAACGATAAACTGGAGGACACGTCCACAAAGAAAAAACCTGACAAACCCACACAGACCAAAGTAATCCCCAACGCGAAAGGCAATGACAAGAAAATTTAGTCTCTCAAGATCGTCAAATTGTAAAGAGAATTGTAAAGTTAATTTGATACAGCGGCGGCAGTGATGTGTAAATTCAAAGAAACCAAAAAGAAGCATGATGACAAGAAGATCACTTAAAAGACAAACAATGCCGAAGCCCAGCCTGAAAATGAGAAGAAAAAGACTGAAGTAAGTTAGAAAGAGAAAAAGCCCCAGTCTAAAAGTCACTACATCAAAAGACCACTAAAATGCCCCAATCGACCGCAAAGTCTCCTCAAAAGGAAACTTAGGAAAAGAAAGAGGATAATTAACCTGTTAGCCAAAAGATGGTCAAAATGAATAAAAAACGGTAACTGACGCAAAATAGGAAACCAAGCCAATCTTAACGAAAGCTTAGAAGAAGAAGCTCCAAATGGAATATCAGAAATAGTTCATCTGACAATAGAGAACTAAATAAGATATCAAAGCGTCTAAACCCTAGGAAATAGCTAATCCATCACCGGCAATATAACCCGAAATTAGGAATTTGCAAAATCAAATAAACTAAGAAGGACCCCAGGTACCTAATCGAGTTAATGAACCAATGCATCAAAGGCAGCCACCACCAAGCAATGCCAATACAACGGAACACTCTCGTGCAAACCGAAGGAAATAACGAGCAAATAGAAACTGAGAAGCGAGAACCAATTTCTAAAAAGTAAAACGTTAAATCACATACAGAGCTACATTAAAGCTATTACATAAATTAGATTGGAATTAGATTTGAATAACATAGATGAAACATTTTATTAAACTGCAAAAATTTAACATATAATTTTTATTTGTTTAATTAATTTTTTAATTGATTGTTAAAATGTTGCTGTTGAGTCATGTTATTTATTTATGTTGTATATTTCAATCGGCTTATTTTAAAAATACAATATTATAATTATCGCGGGACACTTATATTCTTAGGAATTCGCGTTAAATTGAGCTTTAAACATTCATATTGTAAATAGAAATGAGGCAAAAAGCTAAATAGTAAATAAATAATATATTTTAGAATAATAAATAAGTGTTAAATTTACTAAACTACATTAATAACATATAATCGGTTGTTTATATGTTTTAGTATAATTTATAATTTTGAACATTTTTCATCAATTTTGCGAGGTGGAATGGTGTGTCAAAATGGCTTTAGAGCACTTGAAAATAATTAAAATAATATATATGAAATAATATTGCATGAAAAAATCTAATATGGAAATATACTAAAAGAATGTTTCAGTTAAAGAATAACAGATTCTTTCCTTTTTATTTTAATATTCTAATGACCCCTGGGGAACTTCATTTATCTTGGTTTTATTTCTCCCACTTCAAATATAAATTAATTAATTTTCTAAATCAGGAATATTAATGTATTAACACCTATTTATGTGCGTATTTACCTTAATAAAAGAAAAGATAACATGTGATTACTTTTATAGTCTCTCTACGGATAAAATCGACATGAAGTATACTTTTAGTATAATATACCATCCATATTTATAACATATTATATTATAACATATATTATAACATATTATATTAAACATATAATGTATTAAATAAATTAAATATCGATTATTCATTCTTATTCTTGATTTTGACTTAATTTCTGGAACATTAACGTAATGCGACGGGTGAATTGAATTTGAGAGTTTATCATATTGTTCGATAGATCTTTGATTTTTGATCGAAATATCATTTATTTAGTGACAAAATGCTATTTGAGTTATAAGCTTTTTTCATCTTGTTCTTTGGATTATAATATTGCTTTTTGTTTCATCGCGAAAAGGATTAATGCAGGTGTCGTATGTTTTACGTTACAAACTCATCATAATTCATTCCAAAACGTTCGCATCCTTCTTGGAACAAATTCCTATTTTTAATTGATGGTAAGTCAATTATATATTCCTGCATCATTAATACTATTCAGTTAATTTAGTGATTCAATGAGAACAACCTTGTTATTACAAAATGATATACTAGACAGTTATTTCAGTTTACTCAAAGTCGAAATGTCTACAACCTGATTTTCATCAAAAGAAAGCTATTCAATATTTGTAGTATATTTTAAAGCAGAAATGTCGTTTACATCATTTCTTTAGAAAAATAAAACAATTTCTGATTTGAAATATATCTTCAACGAAGTTATCAGCAAATTGTAAATTAAGTAATTTTGTAAGAAACTTAAGTGCTTAAATTGATTTTATATTATTTTAGTTTAAATTCAACTCAGTAAGTAATTTTAGATCTTTTAACGCAGAAATATCTTTTATGTTGTTGGTCTCTAAAGATAATTTTGTCAAATTGCGCAGATAATTCAGCTCTGAAATATCATATATTCTGCATACATTTATATTTAGTTCTGTTAACTGTATCATTTGTTTTAATCCAGTTAGATTTTTAAAATACGATTAGGTGAGAATGAGTTTGCTCAATTTTTTTGGAACTGAATTAAAATTTAAATAGTGACATTTTTTACATTTCAGTTCGTTTAACTCTAAATAATCAACAAATTATAAATCCGTTATGTTTTCATCCTATTATATTTTTAAAATAGCAGATTAAACCTAATTTATATATTTTTTAACTAAAGCTAAATCTTGAGGACATTAAGCTGTTACATCCTGAATAGTATCCATTAATTAAAAATGAAATGGTATTAATATATTTATTTATATTATAACAAATATTTCAAATATTATAATATAATTTTCACTTTACAAATAACTTATAAAAAATATTTTAACCCGTGATATGCTACGTAGTTAATAAGATCATTCTAAATTTAACTATTTGTTGATAAAAACCAAATATAAACCAAAAGCTGTTATCAACAAAAAGATCTCCAAAACAAACTCCATTAACCCGAAAGAGCTAACGGAGAGTCTGTGAGGTTTGACGTGTGATAACGCCACGCGAGATATCTGGTAAGAGAGGAAAGCTGTTGTTTTCTTATTGATCATGGTTTAGAAAGGAAATGTGATCATCAGAGAAAAAGGGTGACCAGTATAGACGTAATTTACGGAGTGATGTCTTCTATTTTCAAATTAAATAGATAAATATGGTGTGATGTCATTTGTTGATAAAAACCTGTTTCATATTAGCAAACATATTACTAAATATTTTTTCTATGTTTAAAAAGTTTAGTATAGACGTAATTTACGGTGTGATGTCTTCATTTTTTCTATGTTTAATAATAATTTAATCAGGTGTCGTTTAGGTGGACTTTTTAATCTCAGATACATAACATCTGATGATATTTTCAAAGTAGAGTATATTATTAAAATTTGAATTCTTTCTAAATTTATTATGGCTACATTTTAACTGTATCATACATTTACACTTTCGCCTTTTAATATCAAAATATTAAAATTAATTCACACCAATGAAACAACTATTCAACAGAAAACCAAAGAAACCTGAAGATCTTCAGAACATCATCAACACGGACAAGTTCTCTTCTTTTGACTCAATTGTAAAAGCTGTTCACAAAACTGGAATACAAATCGAGAACTTAATAATCGGAATCGACTTCACGAACTCGAACGAGTTCTCCGGAACCGTTAAATACAATTCGTCAATGCACTCCGGTTCATCCCCTTATAAAAAGTGCCTGATGTAACTCAAAAGCTGTTTTAATCAATTGAAAGTGAAGAAAGTGTTCGCGTACAGATTCGGGTGCTCTGAAACAACCGACGAACGCGTTTTGCCACTGTCTGATGAAGCCAATGTGATATCAATAGACGAGGTAATTAGAGCGTATGACAAGGCCGTAAAAACAGTTGAGCTCAGCGGACCAACAAGCTACCAACCAATGTTCCAAGAAGCCACGAAAATCGCAAATCAATAAATGACATTGTTAATAATCCTAACCGACGGTGACATCCAGAACAAACAAAGGGATATGCAAGCGCTCATCGAACTGTCCAAGTTCCCGATCGCCTGCTGCGCGATTGGCTTCGGAGACGGGCCATTCAACACCATGGAAGAGTTCGACGATATGATTGGTAGGAAGTTCGACAACTTCCAGTTCGCAGAGTACGACGACGGAATGGACGTGGGGCTCGACGTGTTTTAAGAGCTCTCCACATAGATGGAAGACGCCAGACTTTTGGGGTATTTGTGATTAGGATTTATATACACATAATAAATGGAACATGGATTGAACTTTTGAATAGTGAATCAGAATAAATAAATTATTAAACAATTACAATATATTTAAATGATCATCCATAATCATTCTTTCATTAACACGTTGTAATACATGTATATATACTCTGAGTTCATTATCATTACATTTGAATATATCTCTCAAGGTTGGTGTTTGTGATTTGTATTTTATAATTATTAATTTCGTGTAAGCATATATTTACAACTGAAAATTAAAAATGTATAGTGAAAAGTACAAATTTTTAGAACTTTAATTAAGTACTACATATTATCTGCGAAAATACTAATATTTATATGAATCTACAACTACCTACAATAATAATGACACGTTTAAAACCATTTCTGGATTCATTTAGTTCATTTTTTATTGTACTTTAATTAAGTACAAATATGTAATCAATTTTTTAATAACTAAATATATATGTTAGATTACAATAATTTCACTCCAAATGCAATCTAATTATTCAGCTGAACGTTATAATGAGAAATTAGGGGAACTAGTCCTTTACAAGGAATAACTAAGCAGCATAGGAATACTGAAACATTTTAATATTCGGGTACTAATTATTAGAGAATGTTACAATTTAGAAGTTCCGAAATTGGCAAGCAATACTATTAAATAATTATTTATCAAATAATGCAGAATTAAAACATTATAATACCTCTAGCTTAAAAATCTCGAAATTCTTTCAATAAATAATGTTGACAACATTATATTTGAACACATCTCTAACTTTAGCTAACTAAAAGTGCTCAACGCTTACGGTAATTAACGTAAAAATATTTCATTTCTGTTATAATTATAGGAGATAACAAGATTATATTTGTCGCATAACTAAATTAGAGATATTTCTGTATTTAAATAATTAACTAAACTTAATCATATTGATTTATCTTATAATGAGCTCTGTAACGTATCTCCTTTGCAGAACAAATAGAAACTAATATATTTAAAAATAGATCATAATTAAATTGAAAGTTTAGATAGCTTAAAGTTATTGATTAATTTAAATTACCTTAATATTGAGAATAATGAGGTTGCTGACATGTAGGTAGTTAAAAGATTTGAAAAATTATCTTATTTAAATATCAAAAAATAGTATTTAACTCAAACTTCTAACAAATTGAATACAGCTTAACTCACCTATATTCATTTTAAACAATAATTTCTGTCAGAACTTCATCTTGCAACTCACGAATATTACGACTAAAAATTAGTCCTTTAGCTTTAAAACTGCTTGGTAATGTTCAAGAATTGAATCTTTCGTTTTTAAATTAAATTAATCTTTCTCATTTGCAGGAACTGGACATATCGAATAATTATATTCAGGATATAAGCCCATTGAGGTATTTGAAATCACTGACTTCGTTAAATGCCAGCAATAACAAAATTATTTATGTTGGAGCTTTAAGGGCACTTACTAAATTATAAATTCTGGACATTTCCTGTAACAGAATCGTTTACGTATATCCGCTTTAAAATTTATAAAATTTGTGGAAACTGTGCATTAAAGAAAATTATATAGTTGATTATAAGTCACTTAGAAATTTAAATTGTATTATACCTGAATGTGGACCCTTGGATGAATTAAAGACATAAATGAAATCTGAAGGTGTTAATGTTATTGGTTATCAGGGTAGCCCATTTTTTGAATAACATCGGTTTTCCATTATAATATGGTATGTGGACTACAATAACAATTTATTTAAACCAAAATTCATTTAAAAATAAAGAAAATTTAAGAAAATTATTAATAATTTTGAGTAGACTATATCATAGATTCAATAGTAATAAGTATATAGATAAATTACTTTCACCAATACCGTAATTACTATGTTTGAAGTGCTAAATAATTATAACTTTGAGTGAGATTATTTATGATTTCAAATAATTGATTAAAATGTCAACAATGCTTCGCGAATTCAGTTTCTAGATTCTATTATTAAGCTCTATTTTGTAAACTTCAAATTTAATATTCTATGTCTTTCATTATTGTCCCAACTTCACTTGTCCTAAACATAAAAGTGCAAATATAATTGAATAATTTTTCACAGCGCATTATAAACGAGCCTTTAAGTATCTTGTGATTTCTGTTTTTTGTTCTTTACGAACCCGAAAGTTAAAACGGCGCCCAAAGTAATCGCAAGGCACCCGAGAACAACCCAAACAATCCACAAATGGTTCTTTTTGCCACCGTTTTAAAAAGTGGTTTGGAACTCAACTTACCTGAGACTTAAATAATTAAGTTCTTCGATATTGGCTGGCTTGGTGAAATTGGCCGGCTTTATAATAATAAGTATATTATTATATTCACCGATACTTAACAAATATGGTATAGAGGTTAGTAACTTCAGGTATATACTCAAAAGGTTGCAGGTTCAGTTCCTGCTTTTTGCACTTTTATTAAATAAAATTTATTATAATATATTTACTTACTACACATACTTACCTAATAGATTAAGTAAATTAACATCTTATTTTGAATTAAATCAATCAATTATTATTTATCCTCAGTTTCCTTCGTAGTTTCGGTTTAAAATTGTAAAGAGTGCACTTTATATTAAAATTCATATCATAGATCACTTATATGGCAATTATCCATATTTTAGTTCTGGAGTGTAACATAGAAACTAATTTCAAAAAACAGTATATTATATATTGATAAATATATTCATATATGTGGCAAGCTCCAAAGTGCTCAAAACGGGTGCATCCACATTTAATTATATTCCTATGATTCATCCTTAAACTAGATTATGCAAATTACTAGGGTTTATTATCAGTGAGAATAATATTAATAATATGTGAAGTAACTGAGTGGGGCTCTGTAAACAATTATAATAGAGAGACCTTGTTAAGGCTTCTAACTTTTTCAAGTTCGGAGTGGAATTAGTATTCCAATATATTTTCTTTTCTAAAAATAGAATTATTTGTTATGTTCACATCAATTATGCTGTAAATAAATTATGCTCCTATAAATAATGTAATCTAACAGTAATGTTAGACACCCATCATCTCTGAAAATTTAATAACCTAACATTAATGTTATATAAATATTAATAACGCAGTAATAACACGATAAAGTATAAAACAATACTATCATTTCTGAATTGATATAATTTGATGACATCTCAAATAATTAACACTGAAAATATAGAGTCCTTCATGTACATAGTTACAGAAGATAAAAACGTTATGTACAGGAGTAAAGAACGCGTTAAAATGAATACATCATTTTTTAATGTTTCTTGTGATTGAAGTAATTGATTATTGAGTGGATGTTTTTGAGATGTACCAAAAGAGTGAGCCGATATATAATAATAATATGTTAACCATGATTCGACTATGATACTTTTTGAGTAGAGTCGATCTTAGAAGGAGAGTGAATTTAGGAATTCTAACTATATTTTTGGAAGATATAGACCTCTACTATTGTTGATGAAATATAAATTTTTTCCACATCACAAATGATGAATAAAATGCTGGTCGCCAAAAGCTTAGTAAAATTATATACGAATGCTCATTGTTGAATATAGATTATTATGTGATGCTTATAGCCGTATGGATGAATATGGCCGCTTCAGCTCTAACCATCTAAGAATATTTCTAAAATTATATACTCTTGAAATAGCTGGAATAAATCAATTTTTGGCTCAGATTTCAACATTTAATGCACAAATAAACGAATTGATACATTTGAATAAAATATTTTAAACTGTCAAAGATAAAATATTGGTCGCTTGTAAATTCTTAATCGAGTAAGAGCTGAGCTTCTTCAACATTTTTCTCAACAATGATTACGAATTGGCAACTCATCGCATTTAAGTTATAGATTATCTTCAATCTTTTACTCTTTTGATTTTCTATTTCTCCAAGCAACCCAAGTATAAGTTACAAGTTACAGCTGGAATCAAATATAGAATAGAAGAAGTATTAGCGAGAATATATAATAGCGCTAATGATTTTTAAAAGTGAACATTATTTGTTGGCTTTATATAAATTTTACAAAATTGGTCATTTCAACAACATACAACAACAACGTTATTATGGAATCTCCGGAAACCTATTATTTTCTAGCTTAGTCATCATGCGCATAATCTACGGTTGCTTCAGTTCCTTAGCCTTGTCTTTCATTCTCTCTAAACATGAATTTTAAGCTTGAAGCTTAAATCATCCGGAAGTGATATTGGTGATTTGATTTGGAGTATTGTCATTGCTACAAAAGAGGGCAGGGTATAAAAATTTTATTAGATAAAGTATTCGTGATAGATTTAGTTGTTTATCGAGAAGATGTATTTAAATGTACAAAAATAGTGAACCAATACATACTTGATACGATTTTTTCAGTATTATTTATTTTAAGTGAGGCTATAATTATATATTAATTTAAGAAACACGCTTAATAAATATCATAATAATTACTTATCTTTAATTTATGAGAATTTCAATCTTCAAAAACAAAAAGAAATTAATTAATAGATGCGCTTTGAATAATCAAAAATATCCTCTATTCTTAAAAAATTGTGAATATTATTAAAATTGTTCGATTTAAATAATGACGGCACACTAAAATTAAATGACTTACTAAATTGTGACCTCATCAACAATATTAAGCGCAATTCGATCAGCCCATCTTCATCTCATCAATCATGTTGATCCATAAATCTAAACATAAACTCCAAAAACACTTCCACTTATTCAATATCATATTCTTGTGATAGCCAGTATGAACTTTGGACTAGCGTATCAGCTGTTACGCGTAGTGCTTCTAAATTTAGAGTGAAAAAGTCATAACTCTTTAATCTGTTTCTTCCTCTTCAGGTTCACTTTCTTTTGAAAGAGAAACCTTTGCAATATATTAACTACATAAAATCTATAGAACTATAAGGTAGTACTTTATTATAATTATATATCCCACTCACTTAACTATTGTTTCTTATCTTTTAGATAAACTAGTTGTGCTATAAATAATAATATGTTAATAAATTTTGCAAAATATCCTTATAAGCGCACTTAAAATCTATTATTACTGTATTTTAATCAAAATATTCTAATATATCATTGTATTATATGAAAATATCAAAATTCAACCAAGCCATATTGTCTTCATCGATTGTACCTGTCTTGGAAAATGTCGTTGGATTATTGACACGAATGAAACAAGGGGCCGATCTGTTTTCTTATGTGTTAATTATTCTTTGATTGCATGAATACTAACGTTGTATTTCCTTTTGAAGTCGTTATATTTTACGTGCTATAATGAGTGGCTACTTTTCTTATTTGAGTACATCATATTTGAAATTGTTAAAATACTTGAATCCTCTGTCATCTTTGAATTCTAGTTATGTTGAAATATTTATAATTTTACTTCTCTATTCAATTATGTTATTGATACTTTTATACATATTGTCTTCATCGATTGTACCTGTCTTCAACTTGTAACTTATATTGTAAGTATGAAAGTAATTAGAACTCATATGAAAGTCAGTATAATTTTTGTTAATTGTTAGTGTTAACATATTATGTTAATAAAGAATTTTATCATAATAGAGAGTTTATTTTCTTTACTACAATTTTAAGTGAGGTTTGTTGATTATTTATAAAAATATAATAAGATTCAAATAGAATCAGAAACTGCATTTCACAAATGTCAGTATAATTATACTTTGCAACAAATAACCAAAAGAAGTTATCAACAAATAGAACCAAAAGAACCTAGTTATCAGTGATAACTTATCATTAGTTAAGTTATCATACTTTTAACCTCCGAACGACTTGTTTTCACCTTAGTTTTGCTTGATGAAGTTGGTCTAGCCTACTGGTATTTTGACATACATGAATAAGTCATCGTTGCGCTTAGATTTCACATCATTATATCTGTATTCGTTTAGGGAGTTGAACAGTTTCTCTTAGTTGTTGTTGAATTTGTTGTTGTTTCGATCGAAATAGTTGCCTTGTAGTTTCAGTTATACGGGAATCCATCTGCGTCGTACCATCTGCGTTTCTATGGAAGCAATGGAGCGGTTGCCGCTTTCCAATCCTGAAGGTTCGTTGACGGCAGCTCAGCACTTTGAACCGGGGGATTTTACCTTCCGCAACCGATTTGGCCGAGCCGCATCTCAGGAAGTAGGAAGCTGTGAGGAACGAGAAGCGCAACCGTATGAATCCATCATCGATCACACTAAACAAAGCTGGTATACCAGCAATGCCACTTCAGCTCTAACGTCGGACGCCGAGCCTAATCGTTATTTCATAAAATATTGTTCAAAAATTTAATCAAATTTAGCACTAATTAATCTTCGCAAATAATAATATTTGAGATGTATAATATTTATCTATTAACTAAATATGCTCTGATGTATTAATGATATAAAATATTTTGTACGAATTTATTTCAAAATTTTGAAATCAAATATATATAGAAAATAAGTTAATCTAAATAACTTACTAAATTGCGCGTTATTAATAGATAAATATTATCTCTATTCTCCCAGCGTCGTTTATATTCTAATTATTAAAATTCAATTTTGCTAGATTTTGAAATACATTGAAATAGATTCATAGAATATAGTACCAAGGATAACAAATTAATATTTGCTACTAAGGATATTGTATCACTTTCACTTTCTTTTGAAAGAGAAACCTTTGCAATATATTAACTACATAAAATCTATAGAACTATAAGGTAGTACTTTATTATAATTATATATCCCACTCACTTAACTATTGTTTCTTATCTTTTAGATAAACTAGTTGCGCTATAAATAATAATATGTTAATAAATTTTGCAAAATATCCTTATAAGCGCACTTAAAATCTATTATTACTGTATTTTAATCAAAATATTCTAATATATCATTGTATTATATGAAAATATCAAAATTCAACCAAGCCATATTGTCTTCATCGATTGTACCTGTCTTGGAAAATGTCGTTGGATTATTGACACGAATGAAACAAGGAGCCGATCTATTTTCTTATGTGTTAATTATTCTTTGATTGCATGAATACTAACGTTGTATTTCCTTTTGAAGTCGTTATATTTTACGTGCTATAATGAGTGGCTACTATTCTTATTTGAGTACATCATATTTGAAATTGTTAAAATACTTGAATCCTCTGTCATCTTTGAATTCTAGTTATGTTGAAATATTTATAATTTTACTTCTCTATTCAATTATGTTATTGATACTTTTATACATATTGTCTTCATCGATTGTACCTGTCTTCAACTTGTAACTTATATTGTAAGTATGAAAGTAATTAGAACTCATATGAAAGTCAGTATAATTTTTGTTAATTGTTAGTGTTAACATATTATGTTAATAAAGAATTTTATCATAATAGAGAGTTTATTTTCTTTACTACAATTTTAAGTGAGGTTTGTTGATTATTTATAAAAATATAATAAGATTCAAATAGAATCAGAAACTGCATTTCACAAATGTCAGTATAATTATACTTTGCAACAAATAACCAAAAGAAGTTATCAACAAATAGAACCAAAAGAACCTAGTTATCAGTGATAACTTATCATTAGTTAAGTTATCATACTTTTAACCTCCGAACGACTTGTTTTCACCTTAGTTTTGCTTGATGAAGTTGGTCTAGCCTACTGGTATTTTGACATACATGAATAAGTCATCGTTGCGCTTAGATTTCACATCATTATATCTGTATTCGTTTAGGGAGTTGAACAGTTTCTCTTAGTTGTTGTTGAATTTGTTGTTGTTTCGATCGAAATAGTTGCCTTGTAGTTTCAGTTATACGGGAATCCATCTGCGTCGTACCATCTGCGTTTCTATGGAAGCAATGGAGCGGTTGCCGCTTTCCAATCCTGAAGGTTCGTTGACGGCAGCTCAGCACTTTGAACCGGGGGATTTTACCTTCCGCAACCGATTTGGCCGAGCCGCATCTCAGGAAGTAGGAAGCTGTGAGGAACGAGAAGCGCAACCGTATGAATCCATCATCGATCACACTAAACAAAGCTGGTATACCAGCAATGCCACTTCAGCTCTAACGTCGGACGCCGAGCCTAATCGTTATTTCATAAAATATTGTTCAAAAATTTAATCAAATTTAGCACTAATTAATCTTCGCAAATAATAATATTTGAGATGTATAATATTTATCTATTAACTAAATATGCTCTGATGTATTAATGATATAAAATATTTTGTACGAATTTATTTCAAAATTTTGAAATCAAATATATATAGAAAATAAGTTAATCTAAATAACTTACTAAATTGCGCGTTATTAATAGATAAATATTATCTCTATTCTCCCAGCGTCGTTTATCGAAGTAGTATATATTTCTGGAATTACAAATGTGAAAGAATCAGATAATTTTAGCATGATTGACTGACGTGATGGAACTGATACTCTTAACAATATTTCATTATCAATTCAAATGATATCTTCCATAATAACAATATTTAAACAATTGCAAGAATCTTATTCACTATGTTCAGATAATATTTTGATAAATAATAAAATTTATAACTTTTGCCAAAAATAAAAGTCTATAAATAAAATTGCAATATAGAATTAAATGATATTGGCTCAAAAAAATTCAAATATATTTATTTACACAGAAAATATTTAACAAAGCCAGGTACAACTTGAAGTAAACAACTTCAACATATTTAGTTTTGCATTATTTGGTCTGAGCAACGATAAAACAGTTCAAAATATTATGAACTCTATTGTAAACATTACCCTATCGTTTAAAATAGTTTAAGGAGCACTTATTTGTATCTAATGTGATATAATAGTTATTAATTCAACTTTAGTATTTATTGCAACTGGATCATAGTTAGCTGGTGTCATATTTGAATCTAAATCATAAATTAATATATATACAACAATATTACAACATAGATTTTATAGCAAAAATGCAGGTGGTATTATATATTCCATAAATAAGTTACTTGAAAACTATATTATGACAAATAGCAAAATTATAGGATCAGATCTCATATTTAGTAATTATAATGGATATTTAGTTTCATAAATAAAAGATAATTTAACTTTTATTATTAATGTTGATAATTTGTAAGTTTGCGTGAATAATACGCCACTCACAGGATAATTAACGAATAGCTCTATCACTGTAATAGGTAATATTGTTAAGGAGTGTAATAATATTTGTAATTATACATTATATGTTGTTTATGGTATTTGCGCAGATTTATTAGTAAATGGTATTAATATACAAAATATGTAATAATGCATTGATCCATTTGAGTATTCTAATGATGTGTGCTAATGTAAAGAAGGATTTTTAATTAATGATTCAAAATGTGTTAGCATAATTTAGTACTGTGGTCGCCAAGCCAACTTTGATTTCAAAAAATACTAACTATTTCAAAACTATTTTTTGTATTAATTTTAACTATATATTAACTCAATGTTTAGTAGCGTCTCCTTTCTATTTTATTACTTCTTCTAACCTTTTGGGCATAGAGTCAATCAAATGATTGATGATATCTAACGAGATTTACTCCAACGCCCTCTTTACTTCTTCATTTAATAAGTCATATGTGGTACATTCTTCAGGGGAAATGTTTGACTTCAGTGGATTCCAGCAGTGAAAAAGTGGATTTAAGTCTGGACTCATTACTGGAAAGCGATAGAGCTCAATGTTGTTAGCAGTATAAAAGTTTTTCATATACTTACTAAAATGTGTCGGGGCGTTATCTTGTTGCAACTTCAAGTTATGCTATTAAGTGATGGAAGTGTAACTTGTCTGAGAACATAAGAATTGACAATTGAATTCATGGTCGTACCGCACGGCATAAACCATAATGGACCCTTATATCTATAGCTAATCGTACTATAGATCATGCACGAAAACAGTCCATATTTTACACTTCGAGAAAATACTTCGGATTTCACTCGTCTTTAGGTGTTCTGAGCACTCTACTCGCTCGATTTGCATAGCATTTTGAGCGATACTCATCGGTATACTAAAAAGTTCTCCAATATTCAATTGGTTGTTTCAGGTTCATTCGAGCAAAGTTCAAACTTTCCAATTTATGCTTTTCGGTAAGTTTTGGCTTTATCTTAGCAACATAGAAGCTTAAGCTGAATTTGGCCAGGAGACGAGATACCGTTGTTAGAGACATGGAAATTCCACGAAGGGCTTAGTATTTTTCAGCTATGATTCGTCGAGTTTCGAATCTATGGCTC
Source organism: Hexamita inflata (assembly GCA_963988835.1). NCBI lineage: Eukaryota > Fornicata > Diplomonadida > Hexamitidae > Hexamita > Hexamita inflata. The sequence goes on along the minus strand of CAXDID010000787.1, from coordinate 199,597 downwards.
TGGCGATATTTAACAACGCGAAAATCTCAGCTTAGTCAAATTTTCTGACACTATTATCGGCATGAGAAGCTTCTAGCTTGCCTGTAACTTCAAAGTGCTTAAAAATGGAATAAACGGTTTGGAGACTACATTGAAGGCAACAAGCAATGTATTTCTTGGTTGCAACAGTTTGTGATTCTGTTTCTCACATTCTCATCATTATGCGACGCTCTTGTATTGTGATCCGTCGGCTTCGTGTGTGCTTCGTCATTTGAAGGATGAAGTGAAAAAGAAATGAACCGCAGAATTAATTGAATATGTTATAATTAGCATAAATACAGTGATTTAATTTTCAAGCGCAATTATTACATAAACATTTGTTAAAATCAAAGTTGGCTCGGACACCACAGTAGATAGATTAATTAAATTCACATTTTTCGATAATTGATTTAGAATTTGGCAACATATAAAATAGTTTATTACAATTTAGTAAAAATATTTAAGATAATTTCACACAAGTATTTAATTAAATGGATCAAAATTTACAAAATAGTTATTAATTAATCGAAAACAACAATTAAAAATACAATTAATATCTATAATAAAATATAACATCGCTTTATAATTAAATATAATCTAATTTATCGTTATTAAATATAAAGTTTACTATATAAGATGAAATTAATATTTAAACTAGCTAAAATTTAGTAACTAATATATCATATATATAATAGTACATAAAAAGAGAACTATAGAAGAAAAAGACTGAAGTAAGTTAGAAAGAGAAAAAGCCCCAGTCTAAAAGTCACTACATCAAAAGACCACTAAAATGCCCCAATCGACCGCAAAGTCTCCTCAAAAGGAAACTTAGGAAAAGAAAGAGGATAATTAACCTGTTAGCCAAAAGATGGTCAAAATGAATAAAAAACGGTAACTGACGCAAAATAGGAAACCAAGCCAATCTTAACGAAAGCTTAGAAGAAGAAGCTCCAAATGGAATATCAGAAATAGTTCATCTGACAATAGAGAACTAAATAAGATATCAAAGCGTCTAAACCCTAGGAAATAGCTAATCCATCACCGGCAATATAACCCGAAATTAGGAATTTGCAAAAACAAATAAACTAAGAAGGAACCCAGGCACCTAATCAAGTTGATGAAACGATGCATCAAAGGCAACCACCACCAAGCAATGCCAATACAACGGAACAACCTCTCGTGCAAGCCGAAGGAAATAACGAGCAAAAAGGAACTGAGAAGCGAGAACCAGTTTCTAAAAAGTAAGTTAGCGAATCAGGTGAAACTGGTCCGCTAACGACTCAGTGAGGGCCCTATTGGGTCTTTACTGAGTGGGCATAAATGACGGGTTGAGCCCGTTTGAAAGTGGAAACACTGGCGTGCGAGAGCCCATGTTTTGCTTTCGAAAGTCTCACAGTCGTTCGTTTGTGCCGTCTCGAGGAAGTGAAATGAATATATAATAGTACATAAAAAATGGAACTGATAATTTATTAAATATGATCATCACCAATAGTAGTGCTTTAGATACTAGAATATTTAACAACATATCAACTTTATAATAAGCTGTAAATGGAAAGTTTGATTTGCAAAATTAGATTAATAATTAGACATACACTAATATGTTGAACAATTACACATCATTATAGTCTTTAATATAAAATGGCGATACTGCATTATAATACATGATTGTTGCGAATAGTTCAACACTAGAAAGTAGATTAGCGAACAATGTAACTCAATTAAATAATACTATAAATAACAAGGAAATAGAATTGTTACATATTATAAATAATCAATCATAATAAATTGGATAATTATTATTGTAAATATAAAGTTTACAATAATAATTTGACATTTAAACAATTAATAATAGTTAAATGATATGTTCGTAAAATATATTTGTTACAAGATTCAACATTGAAACCATCACTCATAATATAAATAATTTAAATATCTCTGGAAGTTACATATTTAATTCATCATTAGATATATCATATATATTTATAAACATTTAAGATAATGCTTACACTGTCGCGGTTCCATTATTTTAGTAAAGTAATTTGTAGAATATAAAAATATAAATAGGAATATAAATCATATCAGGAGGGATCATTCTTTCTATTTCTAACTAAATCACTATAAATAATATTAACATTATATCAACAAGTGGAAAAACGATTTAAGTCATCAATTCTCAATTAAATATTATTTAATCTACAACAATACATAGCGAAATATAAAATTTATTGGTTAGTCTGCAATTTATAATTTCAATTGGGAATATTACGAATATAGGAACAGTTCAGGGCTAATTAAATATACAAAATTGTTAAATTTAAGGAAGCTTTTATAGTTATTAGTGTGTTTCATTAATATCAATGAATATCATATCAAGTTAAATTAATATTTAAAACATATATTTATAACCGGATAATTATATGGGTGGAAATTTGTCATCATATTTGTTAAGTTAAGTTGAATCAAGTCAAATATTAATTTATGATTTAGTTGTGGTAATAAGTAATTGCTCATATTATTAAATATTAACCAATTCTACTAGTTCAATAAGTAATTAATATTAATTTGGTGGGGTAACTGGAATACTAACTAAATCAAAACTAAATATTCAAAAAATACTGTACCATGGCTATTAATAATACAACACATAATATCTAGAGTATTCTGGAAGTATTGTAGGCCTATCTTAATAACAAGATAATATACTTATAATTTAAAATATGTGTTTCGATTAAATATTATAAAGTAATTCAAATTTTGGATATTATGGTTTGATCGGATATAATAATGGAAATATTACATTAGATTAACTGTCTATTTCTCAAAATATTACAGGGATATTATCTATTCATTTAGGCGTAATTGGAGCAATATCTGCAAATTGTATATCTGCTTAAGTTACTAATGTGATAACAAGTATGAATACAAAAATGAGCACTTAACTAAATTATGAATATCATATATCATTGCTAATTTCATATTAATACGCAAAGTAGTGTTTAATTAATAATGTTACTCTTTAAGATAGTAATATATACTTACCTCATGCTACTACTGGATTTATGACAGATGTCATTTCCTCATAAGTTTCAATACAAAACAGTATTGTTTTATGTTGTAATTTTAGTGGATATTTTAGCGCAATAATTGCTTGGGGTCATTAATCAACTTTTTAAATTGTTAATATGTAAGTATCTTTTGTAAAAGTAGTAGGTTAACTATCCAAACTATTATATTGCATAGATTCTGGTAGTTCATTTACAATTTAATAGTCATGGTCTTTTGGATATAATTACGTAAATAATGTATTATAAAATAATTGCGCAGTATTTACAAATGTATTCTTGCCTCAAGGGTGTTGAACTTGTGATTTTTCTTATTAGATTATTTTTCTTATTCTACTTTCTAATTAATATATAAACAAGTAGGAATAACGAGCAAAGAGAAACTTAAACATAAGCTTCTGAAAATAAAGTGAAAAAAAGTCAATTAAAATAGAAAATTAGAGATGTTGTGAGAATGTATATTAGAAAATATGAAATTAAATTATAATATTTAGCATGCGTATAAATTTTTTGTTTTTACTGTTATAATTCAATCAATTAATTCGGTTCTATTTCAAAGTAGTGTGTTATGTTATTAAAATGACGTTTAAGTGTTAAATTTTTGGATGTCTCGTCAATTAAAATAGAAATTTATAGAATATACATATACATTCATTTGTTCTTATTGATTTTTTAACTTATATAATTTTGATTATATTAGAAACTTATCCTATCGTAGATTTTAATCATTTAATTGATATTTAAATTGTTATTTTGTATGCTATTTAGTAACTATTGTCACGCACAGATTCAGTTTCAAGACTCTATTATTGCCTCCTTCAATGACTAACTTATACATTTTCTATCACTCTATTCACCCAACGCCGTTTTAATTCTTCACTTGTCCTGCCTCCTGAGGTTGATGATGTACATCATGATGTTGTGCTTGAAGTAATCCTTCCCGTCCACTGTTTCCAGGAACGCGTCCACGACGGCGGCGGGCTTCCACTCTGGGTGCAGCGCCGAGAGGTTTCTGAGCGTCACCTTGTCCTCCATGCTGAGCTGCTTCTGGAAGAGCGCCTTCTGGTAGGTGTGGGCGTAGTAGTCCTGGACCTGCTTGCTGGTCTTGTGGGGCATTCTGTTCACCATCTCTCTCCAGAACTTGGTCTTGTTCATTTCCTTCGTGTGCTCGTTGATCGCCTGGCACAGCTGCTGCTCGGAGATGTTCTGGTAGCAGAGCGCGTGCGGGTAGAACAGCTGCAGGACGGCTCGCAGCGCCTCCGTGAACTCGACTCGGAACTGGTCGCTCGCGGCCGGCTTGTTTCTGGACACGCTCTTTCTCATCCTGGTCTGTCTCTCCAGGTTTGACAGGTCGAGCTGGGCGTTGGAGGACTGGCTCGGAGAAGTGGCTTCGTTGTTGAACGAGCCGAGAGAAGGGACGCTCAGGTTCGGGATCTGGTTCGAGATCTGATACTGTTATGTGAATGATTGTGGTGATGGTTTTCTGTGACTAGTTTGAATGCACGATGCAAGCTGGTTCAAAAACGTAGTGCTTTGAATATCCACTAGATCTGGAATGCACTAAAAATTGTGGTTGGTAGAATGAGTGTTTTGAATACAGAAATACTCGGGCATGAGCTGCTGGGATGCGGAAATGAGTTCGTACTGCTGGAGGTCTTTCAGTAATTACATTTGGGGAGTGAATAATTATGTTGCGTAAAATATGACAATTGTGTGGTAAGTTACCTATATAGACTTGTATATATAGACTTTAGATGATGAAGATTTAATTTGAAATCTTTTGTATTTCCAATATACAAAAATTTACCAGTATATAAGAAAATATTAATATATAATTGTATCATAACTAACTTGCAATATTATACTTTTGACACTTAGAATTTTGGCTGTATATACACAGGCTTAAGTATACGTCAACGTATATTTGTATCATCTACTTACAATCAAAAAATATTTTAATTGAATAAATCTTAAATAAATCTGAGTATTTTTTAAACTTAACCTAATATTCTTTAACATTTAATCTAATAATAATATTGATATTTGTAATAAATTTTAATAATATTGTGTATTCTCATTCAAGGGCAACGGTGAACACTAAGTCATCGATTTCGATCTTATCTTCTTCTGGAACTTCTGCTTCGGATTTAACGATCTTCAGTTCTCCATTGATCTTTTAGCCAACAGTCTTGATAACGTCGGCGAGTATTTCGGCTCCGCTCCAAACGGTGATGATAACGTTTCTGATATCAACGAATTCCAGTTTGTTTGTCTTTCTAAGTTGTTGGATGGTGCTGAAGAGTTCTCTTTCAACTGCTTTTATCTTAAGTTGGTCGTTTTGGCTCAAGTCAAATTGAACAAGGAAGCCGTTTTCGTCAGTTGAGGTGCCCTCGTCGACGGTTGGTTTCAGTCTAACGGCGCAGAACTCATCAGTGATGGTGACGCCTTCGAAGTCGATGGTCTTGGTGATTCTGAATTGGGCGATCATTTCTGGGGTGGCCTTCTTGCAGAATCCCTGGACAGCTTTAACAACTTTACCGAGTTCTGGGTTAACGAAGAGATCTCTGATCTTCTTGAAGTCTGGGTCGAGTTCAACGGTTGCGAAGCCCTTCTCACCAGCGTGGAAGTCGATTTCGAGGACGTTCATCTCCTGGACGATGTAATCAGCGAATTGCTTCAAGGAATCAACAACGAGTGGAGATTCGTGGACGACGGTGATCTTGGAGAGTGGGGTCTTGAGGGAGTTGATCTTGCACTTATCACGTCTGCACATACGACCGAGGACGATGGTGGATTTGAGCCATTCAATCTTTTGGGTAAGTAATTGGTCTCCAAAGCCGAATTGTTCAGCGGTGTATTCTGGGATTTGGTAGAAGTGGATGGATTCTGGTGCGTTTTCGATGAGTGGTTTGAGTTGCAGGTGCATGTATTCGGCGAGGAATGGGGTGAATGGAGCCATTAACTTGGCCATGTTGAGCATGACGTAGAACAATACGTTAAGGCAAACAAGTGAGTCGGCTTCCTTCATTCTGAGTCTGTTGAAGCGGATGTACCAGTTAGTAAGGTCTTCTATGAATTTAACGAGTGCTGGGAGAACGGTGTACAGTCTGTACCCGGCCATCTCAGTTCTGACGAAGTCAACGAGTTTCTTGAAGTTTTGGAGGATCCACTTGTCCATAACGTGCTCAACTTTTTGTTCGAGTTCGGCTTCAGTGAAGACTTAGAACTTTTGAGTGAGTTCGTAACGAACAACATTCTGGGCGAAGAATCTGTGCGAGTTGAACCATGGGAGGAAAACGGTCTTTATAACTTCTTTAACGCCGTCTGGGCTGAATCTGACCTCCTGAGCGCGAACGGCTGGAGATTAACAGAGGTACATGCGCATTGCGTCAGCACCGTACTAATCGATGATGTTCTCAACTGGTGGGTAGTTTCTGAGTCTCTTGGACATCTTCTGGCCGTTTTCGGCGAGGATGAGGCCGTTAACGATGCAGTGCTTAGCTGGTGGCTGGTCGAAGAGGCAGGTGGACAAGATGAGCAAGGTGTAGAACCAACCGCGAGTCTGGTCTAAACCTTCAGCGATGAAGTCGGCGAGGCCGTCACCCTGCTCTCTGAACTTAACGTCGTCGAATGGGTAGTGGGACTGGCCGTATGGCATGGCGCCGGATTCGAACCAGCAGTCGAAAACTGGGTCTATGCGCTTCATCTTTGGATACTCAGGACCTCTTGGGTCTGGGATCTCGATGTCGTCGACGTATTCTCTGTGGATGTCCTTTATGTCCTTGAAGTTGAGACCGGCCTTTTCAGCAAGGTCCTTTCTGGAGGAGATGCAGATGACCTGAGTCTTGTCCTGAGATTACCAGACTGGGATTGGGCAACCCCAGAATCTGTTTCTGGATATGGCCCAGTCACGGGCACCGGATAACCAGTTGTGGAAACGCTTCTGCTGCACGAAGTCTGGAACCCACTCGGCCTTCTGATTGTTGGCGATAAGCTTGTCCTTGACCTCCTCAACACGCACGAACCAGGATGGGATAGCACGATAGATGAGTGGAGTATCAGAACGATAACAGAATGGATAAGAGTGAGTGATAGTTGATTGCTGAACTAAACGGCCGTTGTTCTTCAAGAACTTAAGGATGTTCTTGTCGGCGTCTTTAACGTATTGGCCTACGAAATCAGTGACGATTGGGAAGAAACAACCGTTTTCGTCGATTGGACAGACGATTTCGGAATCCTTGGTGATGACACCGTTGGCTAAGCAGATTCTGTAGTCGTCCTCACCAAAGAATGGAGCTTGGTGAACGATACCGGTACCAGAGTCGGAGGTAACGTAGTTATCAGCGAGAACAGTCCAGGTCTTTGGATATTGTTTCTCATAATCGACGAAGTAGTCGAATAATGGGACGTACTTCTTTCCAACGAGGGTGGAACCCTTAACTTTCTCGAGAACGACGTGTTCTGGCTTCTTGCCCTTCTTTTCTGGGTAAAGCTCGCAGATACGAGCTTCAGCAAGCCAGAATAACTTACCGCTTGGGTCCTGAACTTTGACGTAGTCGAGTTCGTTGTTCACGCAGAGAGCCAAGTTGGATGGGAGAGTCCATGGGGTGGTGGTCCAGGCGCAGAAATAGGTGTTTTCTTCGCCTACAACTGGGAAGTTGATGACGCAGCATGGGTCTTGAACGTCCTTGTAGTTCTGACCGGCTTCGAAGTTGGACAAGGAGGCAGCGCACTTGGTAGAGTATGGCATGACCTTGACGCCTTGATAGACGAGGTTCTTTCTCCAAAGTTCGGAGAAGACCCACCAGACGGATTCCATGAATTCTGGTTGGAGGGTTTTGTAATCGTTCTTGAAATCGATCCAACGACCGCATCTCTTAACGGTTTTCTCCCATTCGGAAGCATAACGCATAACGATGGAACGGCATTACTCGTTGTAGTTATGGATACCCATATCGCGAATTTGTTGTGGGGAGGTGATACCAAGCTTTTGATCAATCTCGTATTCAACTGGGAGGCCGTGAGTATCCCAACCGAAACGACGTGGGACATAAAAGCCGTTCTGAGCCCAATAACGGCAAACAACGTCCTTTATGGTACCAGCTAGCAAATGGCCGTAGTGTGGCAATCCAGTAGCAAATGGAGGTCCATCGAAGAAATGGAACTTTGGCTTGTGCTGAGTCATTTCGAGTTGCTTGTTGAAAGCATCAATCTGGTCCCAGTACTAAAGAACTTCTAATTCAGCCTGTGGGAATGACACAGAGGCTGGTGGTAATTAAAATGATGACATGAAAGGTTAGGAGTGGAATATAATAATATAAACTTATCTAAAATTTAGTTAAATTGATATTACGGAGATTAATTTACCTATTCAATCAATCATTTAATAAAGAAAATATGTTTATAGGACCTTTTTGGTATTCAATCATTTAATGTCAAATAACGGTATTATACTGTATATTTATGTTTGAAATTGTGTTATCTTTGAGATTATTTAACTTTGGAGTGACTCGAGCCACATCAATAAAATAATATGAACGAATATATAAGAATATATAACGATTAAAAACAGTTTTCACTCTAAGCTCTTAATATACCCATCAATTCGTTCTAGCAGCTCTTCTGGGCTTAGTTTGATGAGTTATTGGAAGTTCAGTTGTTTGCAGAAGTATTGCCATTATTCTTTTCGGATTGCGATTCCCTGAATGGTTATTTTATCCTGTGTGGTGAACATTTTATCGATCAAAACCGAGTGGTGAATGTGGTATTTCATGAACGCGCTTGCCCCAACCAGTAATTTTTTATTGTACTTGTAGTTGTGCTCGTTCTTCATCAGTAGTATCAAAGTTGGGAATATGTCCTGCCAGCAGGCCTCAGCTAAAAGTCTCTTCACCCGGTCGTCAACCGTTTCAACTCGGGGTTTGTAGTGGGTGATGTAGTACGCATAACAGTATTGTACGAGTTCTTGCTGTTCCTTATTCAAAACGGTGTTGTTGTCGAAGATGAACTTCCTCACTTTGTTGTTGTAGAACGATTTGCACTGCTGAAGGGTTCGCGTTGGGAATTCAGAAGCAACTTTTATCCAGTCGATTTTGTCGTACAAATACTTCTCCGTTACGTCCAGGAGCTTGTGGATGTCCTCATCCGGCCAGGACTGGTAGAATTTCTTTGACTCGCTCATTTGGAGTGTAATTATGAAAATAATCGGTTATAATGCGATATAAATGATGTAGAAAAGATAAAAGCTGTAAATAAGAAAAGTTGTATATTTTAATTTAGGTTATAATAAAAATAACATGACTTGCAACATGAGTGAGAAGATTTAATAATCAACTCTCAGAACAATACATCTAAACGCAATATATAAATATATAATAGTTATTTTACCATAGCCAAGTAAAAATAATATATATTTTAATAATTCTTGTGGTTAGTAATTTCCCAGTTTATTAAAAAGGCTTTCCAATCTAAGTGATTCTGCTTCCTCATTTATGTAACAGCTTTAATGTATTTACTATGTGTGATTTAACATGTTTTTAATATCAAGTAACTATTTTACTTTATTTTATGGTATGGTTATTCCCCCAACCTATACATGTGTAAAATAACTTTTAAAAATCTTTTAGTAACGCCGTTATTTTTCCGTTACTAACGTACGTTACTACGTTACTGATCTAATTTTGAGTCTTGATATCATTATTTTGAAGTAAAATTCAATTAATTCACTTAATATGATCAATATAGACGTAAATGTAAAGTATTATATGTAAAAATATATTAAATGACACATAAATTGAAAACTGAAGAAAATTTACAAAAATAGAAAAATTTTAAGTCAAGAAATAATAAAAAAATAAAATTATTTAACAAAAAACGAACGAACTAACGTATCTTAAACAAAAATAACGTACGATAGTCAAATAACGTGAGAAATACCCATGTATACCCCCAACCTACATATATTGATATTTATAAATATATTAAAATATAAAATTGTCATTATCACTAGTTTATATAGTTTTAACACGATATATGTAAATATTTCATATCAATTGTTACTATTTATCTCAAAATGATGAGTATTACAGTAAATGGCTAAGGAAAGGTCGGACAGTGATATTTATTAGCTTAAAATGTCGTGAATGACAATATTTAAGCAATTATCAGCGTCAAATGAGCCTTAAATTTGAAATTTACAATTTTAATAAGTATCGATTGCCTATATTAAAATTACATATAAACCAACTTTAATAGCGTTTTATGCTGGTGGTTATCAAGAATTTCGTTTCTAAAATGCTGCTTTAGTTTGCTTGATGATTTATTACGATTCCTCCGCTTTCATTATAATTGAAGTGTGAAATTGAAAATATAGCACGTATCTTATGGTCCTAATGTATGGTGTTAACTTTTTTAATCTTATACCTAAGTACAAAATAAGAACTCCAGAATTTGCAAACTGTAGCTTGACTTACTTGTAAAATAATTAATTAAAATATTGTAATTGGAATATACTGGGGTGGGCAGAAGAGGTTGATCAGAGAAAAAACGCCCATAACTCAGGCAATAGTGAGAGCTTATTGATTTCCTTCTTTAAGTATAAATGATAGATATTTATTCACATCATATTAATTTTTTATGTTGTAAACTTCTCACTTCAAATTGGACTTGAGATATAAAATAAGAATGTGTTCTTTTCAAATCAAGTAATGTTTGTATACTGCATAGAATGAAAATATAATGTTCAAAGAAGGTACGATGAGACTTTTGAATATTTTCAATTAAGATAAATTTGTAGAGTTGAATTTACTGATCTTCTTGTAGTTACTAAAAAGTACTGAACGGTTGTGGTTCAAAATAGTGAAGATGACATCCCGAAAGAGCAATCATCATAAAGTAGTCTTCACTGTGATCAATGAACCCAGCTTTTATAGTTCATAAAGAGATTGATATTGGGATCAGCTAAGTAGAAAAACGGATCGTTGAGTAAAATCTTCTAGCATACTCGTAGAAACCAGTAATCCGTCACATTTCCAAATAATTTAACTAATTTATACCGTCAAGCTGAAAAACGATGTCCAGATGAACAAAAGTTCGAAGTTTTCAAAATATGGAACAATAAAGTCTTGAAATGTGTTCGATTCAGGTCAAATGAAATCAATTCTACTCAGTACACTAGCTGATAATCAGCATTCATCTTATCTAATTCTAAGTTCGTAACTTATCATGTAAATTTATTTACGCGAAACTTTTTGGAATTTTTTCGGTTGGCACCATTCAGAGTTATACAGGAAGACTTCAGTATAATTGAAGCGAACGTAACAAATAATTCTATTTGTAGAAAAGAAAATATATTGGAATACTAATTCCACTCCGAACTTGGAAAAGTTAGAAGCCTTAACAAGGTCTCTCTATTATAATTGTTTACGGAGCCCTACTCAGTTACTTCACATATTATTAATATTATTCTCACTGATTATAAACCCTTGTAATTTGCAAAATTTAGTTTAATGATAAATCATAAGCAATTCAGCCCAATATCAACCATGAAGTATTCTCGACCCAGCTCTATTCTGCTAATAGTGGATAACCTCGATGATGTAGTATATCTACCTAAAATATTCTATGGGTTAGTAGCCGTATTTTTATAAATACTGATTTTATAATAAATAAATGAAGTTATGCGTGTTCAGAAGTAAATTTGTTCATAATATAATACATGTATATGCAAATAGCTAGCTCTAATACCTGATAACCCTCTGATCAACCTCTTCTGCCCACCCCAGTATGTTATTAAATTAATTAATTGTTAAATACCATTTCACTTAATTGATGATTTCGTCTATACATCAGCATTCAACTGTAGTTTAATGTACTCAAGATTAACTTTTGTTTAATAAATATATAAATTCAAAAGTTATATAAATAGGTTGATAACAATGGCATAATTTTAAATTTTGATTTGTAAAGTGAAAATTATAATATGCTATAATTTTACGTTATCAAATTAATTAATTAATATATTTATACCATTTCATTTAATCAATGGAATCGACTATTCAGGATTCAACGATGGTTTAATGCACTTAAGATTAAATTTTGGTTTAAAAATATAAAAATTAGGTCACATCTGGAGTTTTAGAAATAGAATAGGATGAATTTATCACTAATTTACAATTTGTGGAGAGTTTCAAGCTAAAGGAACTGATTTGTTGTAATTGTAACAATATATCCTTCTAAACAGTTCCAATAAATCTAAAAAAGCTCATTATTAGTTATTGTAGAATTAAAAACCTGACTGGAATTAAATAAATGACTTAATTAAAAGTTCTTGATATTTCTTTTAAATCAATTATTATAAATACACTCCAAGCACATTGTGTTACAGATTATTGTATTGATCACAAAATTTGTGATATTTCAGAACTAAGTAATTTACGCAATTTGACAAAACTTTCATTATAATCCAATAATATAGAAGATATTTCAGCGCTTGAAGAGCTAAAATTATTAAATGAGTTGAATTTAAACTACAACAAGATAAAATCAATTAAGCCGCTGGAAAATCTTACGAAATTGCTATAATTACAATTTATATGTAACAAAATAGAAGATTTATACCCTATCAGAAACTTAACAAAACTAACAAAACTATCTTTCAAAGGAAATTTGGTTAACGACATTTCGGTTTTAAAATATACTACCAATATAAGAAAACTTTCTTTTGATGATAATTAAGTTGTAGACATTTCAACTTTGAGTTCTCTGAAATAAATATCAGCTTTATCGTTTTGTAGTAACAATGTTGTTCAAATAGAATCATTAAATAAACTTAACAAAGTTAAGGGATTACAAATAACATATAACTATATAATTGATTTTTCATTATTTAAATATAAAAAGTTGTTATAAAAGTAATGCATGCGAGGAACTGTGAATTATGATGACATAGTAACGTAAAAACAGCCGACACCTGCATTAATCCTTTTCGCGATGAAACAAAAAGCAATATTATAATCCAAAGAACAAGATGAAAAAAGCTTACAACTCAAATAGCATTTTGTCACTAAACAAATGATATTTCGATCAAATATCAAAGATCTATCGAACAATATGATAAACTCTCAAATTCAATTCACCTATTGCATTGCGTTAATGTTCCAGAAATTAAGTCAAAATCAAGAATAAGAATGAATAATCAATATATTCAATACATTATATGTTTTTTGAAGTCATTAAAGGTTTAAAATAAATATAATAAATTATTATATCAATTCACACCGTTTTCTTCCTCTTCATCGCATATAATTGCTTTTAGAACCTAACAAATCCAGACAGCGCGTAAATCACCGCTCCTCCGCATCCGACGCCCAGAACAACAAAAGTAGCCAACGAATTTTTCTTCATGTTCCCGTTTTTCACTCCCCAGAACAGATTTTAAAATGTGTTCGTTCCTTACGTAACAATTAAAGTTGCAAAGTACTCCGTTTCAATCAATTTTTGTAGAGTGCTGTTCGTGAAGCAAATCTGCTCTTCGTTGTTGTAATATGAGTTGAAGATGAATGTTCCATTTGAACCGTAAGAGGTGGAGTTAATTTTCTTTGAGATTGAGATGTTAAAGGTAGTTTGCGTTTTGGGGTCAAAAGTGAAAGAGGTAGAAGACTCTAAGTGTAAGCATGTTTACTCATCTTTGATTATAAAATAGGTTCTCTCCCATTATTATTTATAATATAGGATTACATCGTGTTGAGCTCCAATTAAGGTGTCATTCGCGTAAAATAAACCTGAACATGTAACATACACATTATTTGATACTTAAACCAGCTTATAAAAAGCTGCACACGCATCTTATTCATTAGATGGCATATCTGAGCAGGCGAAAAAGAATCTGTTAATCTGAATATTGTACTTCAAACCGCGATAATCGAAAGTTCTCGTTTGACCATTTACAGTTACCTGAAAACGGAATATCATGTTGTTGTACGAACGACCAGTTGTAGCCATGGTAAGAGACAACTAATATACCTTAGCTATTATCGGAAGTGTGATGAAAGCGAACTCACCATCATTCAAAGCCATAAAAGAGAGGCTATAGAAACCCGCAATAGAGGTGTACTTAACAGATGAAAATTACAACTCAATTCTGGTCTCAATACCACCTGAAATCGTAATTAAATATCCAGTCGCGTCCCAAGAATGCTGAAGGGTGGAGAATGCCAGGGGATTAACTCCTGGAGGCGTAAGCTTCAAACTAAAGAATTTATTTTGAGCATATGTTGCTGCCAGATTTTAAAGCATTGTATTGGTCATATCAAAAGAATATGAGTTTCCATTAATTGTAATATGGAGGGAATTGAGAGAGCTGATTTAAATTCGACACAAGCCTGTTGCAGTCATATTGATGGTGAATTAGGTCTGAGTAAGAGTAACTGGCATATTAGAGTTAAAGCATTCTGAAAGAGAAGAAATTATCGTTTGCATTTCTAGAATTTCAATTCTGGTAATCTCAGCATAAGAATAAACCTCAATAAGCAAGTAGTCAATCGAAATCTCATCGCCAGTACCAGTTCCGTCATCTGGAAGAGAGAACCCCTCAATCACTAGAACAGAAGTGTTCAGATAACCAAAATTACTGATGGTGTAAGAATATGGAGGTATATTTGGTGGTGGCACAGCCGTAACGAAATCAACACTACCGATCGTAACGTTAATATTTACCCCAGCTGGAAATATTTAACAGTCGCTGTTGTTACTGGAAACAAGCAAAATCTAGAGCTGTTTAATATTTGGCCTGTACTCCGCAACTGTATTGTAGGAGTAACAAGAAAATATTTCACGTCCGTCAGAGTCAAATGAAGCATGCAACGATATGATTAGTAATGATAGCATTTTCAAATGGCAACGTGAAATGAAAATATTATTATCTTGTTGTTGAATAGTGTATATACAGACATATTGTTAGTTATTGATAATATAATTTGTATTGTTTATATTTAGATTACAACATATAAAATTATATAACAACTAAATAGTTCAAAATAATAATATAAATTTTGTCTAAACTTTTGAATTAATCAATACGCAATATGTTTAAAAGTATTTAAAGTTGTATTATTGTTATATATTCATTATAATGTAATATAATGTAAAAATCGTTTTAAATGAATACACAGGTTACTGAATTTCAAAATGAACTAAAAACAATGATGAATACCATAATTTTTGAAAATGTTAAATCACTCATATCTTATACTATATAATACTATATAATAATACATGATAATTTTTAAAATTATTGCTGTTATTGCTGTTAGTATTATATACTACAGAAATCCGCATATAAGAGGGGTTCGGCCCCATTTATAAGAGGGTTGACCAATGATTTTCGGACCCTCATAAATAGCTTATATGATTATTTATAACTTATATTTATGATTATTTTAGCGATTCAAAAAGATAACCAGACAAGTGTGGTTCGTCATTTATAAGAGGGTTAGGAGCTTTTTTTGGAGAAGTGCCCCTAATAGTATTAGAAAGGCAAAATATTAACAATATAAATCTTACAATCTCCATCCTCTTGTGTTTAATAAAAATTACCTGCTTCATCTTATTATATTAATTTAAATAATATTATGTATTTGAAACATCATAATAGTTTATTCCACCTTCTGATTAGAGATGGGTAATTTGACGTGGGAATTGCAAAACTGACGTGGTAATTAATGATGGACGTGGTATTTTTGTCAATTATTTCAACACAGCAAATATGTTATATTTGCAGGTTTCCAGTGAGCTATCAGTTTAAGCCCAATTTTTAACAGATTTTAGCTGAAAATAAAGACAATTTAGCCCTATTTAGAATAATTATTATGATATATATTTATATAAAATACTACATAACCTCATTCAGAAGGGGGTAGCATTTTCGCTTATAAGGGGGTAGGTCAACTCGCTTACAAGGGGGTTGGACATGTAGTTACCCCCTTATAAGCGAGTGACAAATTTCATGTGTTTTAACCCCGTTTTTTGACTGTAAACCCTTCAAATTCAACATTATTTTTAGATACACTTTGGATACATTTCACTTATAAGGGGGTTGAAAATGGCTACCCCCTTATAAGTGAAAAGGCTACCCCCTTGAGAACGAGGTTATGTAGTACTCAAAATTTTAGAGTTTTTTCATCATAAAAATACATTTTTCAGTGTAATTATAATATTTTAAACATATTTATTCAATTTTAAAGTGTTTTGGATTTCAATAAATATGAGAATTTCAATTGTGATATTTATTGTTAATTAGAGGTGGAATAATATTTAATATGATGTCACAATATATACTAAATCAATTATTATCGTCCACCTACACCACATTTTGGAATGAGATAATAATGCAAAAAATAACTACTCACAACTTTCATGATCGAAAATTTTAAATTACCACGTACAATTACCACGTCGTGGTCGGACGTGGACCAAATCGGACGTTATACGTGGAATTACCCAACTCTACCTTCTGATCATAACAATATAAAATGACTCACTTAACTGTAACCTTATCATCAGTACCAAGGCTCAATTTAATCATTCCATCTTCATCTCATTAATCATGGCAATCCACAAATCCAAACTTAGTTACACAATCCTGATCATAACAATATATATAACACCTGAAATATAAGTACACCTGAAATATATGGTGAAAATACAGAAATATAAGTAATTGAAGTGATTCGACCTTTCTAAATCATTTTGGTTACATTATCATTTTGGTTACATTGTAAAAATCTATGATTTTACATAATAGTCTAACTAATTGTACATACATATATATGTATAGAAATAACTTATGTGTCATACCAATTTTTGTATAAATTTCGACTATTGAGTAGTATATCAAGTGTTAATGAGTGTAAACAGTAAATAGATATAAGTATGTTAAAAATGTTATCTTAAAAGATCTTCATTTTTATTTTCAAGTAGATTATAATACCGTTAACGCAAATATTATATCACTCCACTTTAATATATTATATGTTTACATCTTAAGTAGATAAATAATTGATTCAAAAGGCTATCGAATATATGCTAGTGTATAACTTGTCTGTTCGTCAATGCGCTTAACTATTTAAAATACCTAAAAGTACATTGCATAGAAACTTTTAAAGGAGAAAATAACAAGATTGCGAAAACCATTATTGTTTTCTTATTGAGAAAATAGTAACTTTGTTGTGAATTCCTTTTAACAATATACATATGATATATAATGTATTACAATTTCTGAATTATCTGTATATAGATATAGGTTGAAAGTGGAAACACGGACGTGCGAGAGCCTAGGATTCGATTTCGAAAGTCTCACTATCATGTGCCGTCTCGAGGAAGTGATATAACCCCTATTAAATATAGTCCTGCTATAATTTTACTTCATATAAATATCTGGCGTTGTTGAAAACCCAGTTAACACTTTGAGAACTGGAGCTATATTTTGTAATTTAAATAAGAACCCTAGAGGGCTAGTTTATATCAATATACTTATATAAGAATATAATAGGACTCGACATAAATAGAGACAGCTCATCTCTTACTATTTCTCAAGTTATTGAAGAAACTCACTTTTACTAATTTATTGTATTATCACAACCGTGCTTTAATTTAAGTATGTGATATTGTATTGTTTAATTACTTATTCAGAGTAATTAATGTAATTGATATTGTATAGTATTTATTAGTTTATTTGTTCATTATTGTGGAGATACAATAATTTAGCATCTCAGCAATTGACAACGTTGTGATATTTTTAAGTAATTTATTAGTTAGTTTTTATATTCATACATTTTATTTTATCTAAATCTTTAGATTTCCTTATATATCTCGTGTGAGACAAACTTGTATTTTTAATAAATAAGTACCTGAGTTTCTTTAAATTTTAGTGGAACCACTACCTATATAGTTCATATATGCGTTTAAATGGTTCATCAGAAAGAATCATAAATTTTCAAATATTTAAACGCTAATTACTCCAATATGGTTCAACACGTTCATTTGAAAAATATAAGTCCGTGATATTCAGTACTTCATCGCTTTAGATTTCATTAAGCGTTTTCTAAGTTAGCATTTGAAATAATTGAGTTTTTGATCATTTGTATTGAAGTGGTATTTAATAAATAGCTAGTTAAATATATAATTTTTAACATATTGAAATTTATAAAATGAATGAAAATTTACTAATCATAAAACTACCAGACTTTAACCTAAACTGCTCAGCCCAAAAATTCTCATACTTAAAATATAACTATTACAACTATGCCTAAAAGCTACTATCGTTATATTTTGCACGGATGCCGTGCACTGAGTTCTCAAAGTGTTAATCATGTACTAGAATGTTGTCAATTATTCTACGGCCCAGCAGTACCCTGGTTTATGCACCGTTTCATCGACCTGTATTGACATTTTTTCTTGAATTTTCATTTCTTTTAACTAATATATATTTTACTAATCCTTAGCTCAAACTAACAATCACATCTCCTCCTTCGTCCTCTTCTTAATCAAACTCGCTACCTCCCTGTACGCCTACCCCGCATACTAATACTACCCAACAATCTCATTAAAAATCCCTAATAATAATGTTTACTCAGCCTTCTGATCATCCTGTGGGCACTCACCCTGTAACGTTTTATAAAAATTCTGCCCATTCTTCACTGAGCACGTTCTCAGGTTGCACATCTCGCCCGGTTCCAAGTAGTTCTTCTCAGAATTAACCCTCACGTAGTCGAAGTGGTGGAAACAGAAGTTGTCGAACATCCGGTCGTAGATTTTGTTGTCGAACACTTGAATCGAGTCAAAAGGGCCGTTACCGATGCCAAGAGCTGCTATGGACATGGGGAAGTATGAGGCGTCAACAACGGCTTAGCGCGCTTCACCGCAGTCAAACAAATCACCGTCTGTAAGTAAAATAAGCACTACGAACTAACCAGATAGTACAGAGGACTCAATGCAGTCGTAAATAACGGACGAAATGTCAGAGCCGGACTATTAAAAGAACTCAGGAGCCTCCTAGTTAAACAATTGCGCGTATTTGTCGTAAGTGGGCAAAATCTAGTCGTACGTGACTGATTTCTTAACCTTCACCCCGTCGGAGTAGAATAACATATCAACCTCCTAAATCTACTTTCCGTGAATGTCAAACAAAAACTCCTTCCCAATCTTGTAACTCAACAACTCAATCGCACGACGATACTCAGACTAAACCGTTAACTAACCCAAATTCGTCTATATAATTCCAGGCGCGTGCAAAGACGTGCCCCAACCAGATTTTACAGCACGCTTCTTATTCGAATACGAGGCATCCACGGCGATCACAAAGTGCAAATCGTCCAACAAACTAAATTTCTGCTACAAGTCCACAAATTACTCCTTCAGCAGTACTTCAGATTTATCTCCACCCATAAATATGAGTGGAAATAATAGTAAATATATTACAATTATAATATTAAAGCAATATCTAAATATATTAGACAAAAATTTGAAAAATGTTTAAACACTTACAAAAATACACATAGAAGAAGATTCTATAAGTATTTATTGGAAAACTTTACTCACGTGAAGTAAATATCGTTTTTTCATTACCATTTTTATTAATAATTTCAACAAAGCTAAATAATTCATATTATGCACTAATAATCTTCCTAAAATCTATAAAGACAGAAAGATAATCTATAAAGACTTTACTGAAACCGCCTTCTTTAGGATAAATAACAAAATAATATCCCACTCACTTTACTATCATTTATTTATACTGGTTCAGTCTCGCGTTATAATAAGACAAAAATAGAATTATTGTTGTTTTAAATATGAAATTAAAAAAATATAATTTCACTCCAATGCAACTTGACTTAAAACAACAACTTAGTAAACAAGGCTTAATTAATTATGATTTATAAATGATTGAACTTTATGAAGACGACACATATGAAAATGGGTTATAACTTTACAACGATTAAAATGTAACGAGTATAAAATTCATTGAGCAACTTGATATTAATTTATTAGAAATTGAAGACTGCGACAATATTTCTTATGAAAATTTTCCACAAAATATAATTAAATTGATAATAATCGATAATGAACTGGATATTTCTATGATTTATAATCAAACTCAATTAATTTAACTTGAAATAATTAATTCATAAGTTGAAATAGATCTATCACAATTAACAGACTTAAATAATCTATAAAAACTTAATTTAGAGTATTCCTTAACATAAAATTTGTAAAATGTCACAAAATTTCATAACTTGAAAGATTTAAATTTTCGAGGATTAAATTTGCATAATATTGATTTTCTTAAAACTATAGACTCACAATTAACTTAACTAGCACTGGGTAACAATAATCTTACTAATATATCAATACTTAAATCCTTTTGTAACTTGTAAGAATTAAAACTGTAAAATAACTTGATAACAGATATATTTGTATTTTAAAATTTAGAAAAATTATAACATCTTGATTTATCCTTTAACTCAATTGAAAATATTGACGTTTTACAAAAATTGATCCATTTAAAATTTCTATACCTTTCACATAACTGTATAATTAATGTTAAAGCGCTTTAAATGTTAACTAATATTACATAATTAGATTTAAATACTAATTATATTATGGACTTTTCTGATATAAAATCAATTAATTATAGGTAATACAGAATATACGATTAAAAATAACCTAACTAATAATAAATACTAATATCCAGTTCAATAGATGTTATACATCAATAAAATAAAATTTAGCAGAAAATAAGACAAGACTAAATGGAAATTTAAAAGAGGTTATAGAAATAAGTGGATGAAATTACTAAGTCAACTTCGAAACAAGGTCGTGTACACTCTAATCTTCTTTAGAATATAGTAAATTTGTATAAATTAATTGATGAATTTACACAGTGATTCTTGTCTATAAATTATCAGTAAATATTAATTATAATATTAATTATCAGTAAATACAATATTCATTACATTATTCATTATTCTAATACTAATATTTCTGAATTGATATAATTTGATGACATCTCAAATAATTAACACTGAAAATATAGAGTCCTTTATGTACAGGAGTAAAGAACGCGTTAAAATGAATACATCATTTTTTAATGTTTCTTGTGATTGAAGTAATTGATTATTAAGTGGATGTTTTTGAGATGTACCAAAAGAGTGAGCCGATATATATTCTAATACTATTTGAGTCAATGTACTCTTGTGTTAAAATTATTATCTTTAATTATCTTTCTTACTTATTATATATTATTTTCCACTCCAATGAACACAGAACAGAAAAACGTGTACAAAAATTAAATTGAAAACGGGGAACTGACAATAAACAGTGACCGAAATTTGTTCAGTCTAAATTTCATTTCTGATTTGAATGTGCAGAAACTGAGATTGATCAACTGCTCGAACGTGATTCTGAACTTGAAAGACACTCTAACCGAATTATCTGTGTTAAACTGTGACATTTAGAAAGCTACTGTTTAACATATGAGTAAATTAAAGCATTTACACTTTGGCAGGAACATTAATATTGAAATAAGCGAGATAAGCCACTTACCGAATCTGAAAACTGTAGATTTAACTGCTTGCACAATTAAAAATGTAGATTGCTTGAAAGAACTTAATTTAGAGTACTTAGGCTTAAATTACAATCGAAATATCGATATAAATGGGCTCTAGAACCTGAAATAGTTAAAATAACTATTTCTGTCAAGCTGTAGCCTGAAAGACATATCAATTTTAGAAAAGCTTACAATCGAAGAACTAGATCTGTCCGCAAACGCGGGACTGAACTTAGAACCAATCAAAAATATCGTTTCTCTCAAAAAGCTGAGTGCATGGGGCTGTAATCTTAAAAATATTTTGTTTTTATAGAATTTAACCAACTTAACGGATCTAAATCTCAGCAGGAATAACTATTTAGAAATAGCTCCACTAAGAAAACTTACTAATCTAACTACTTTAAACCTAGCACACACAGGACTGTATGAAGCTTTTGCTTTGAAAACATTGATTAATCTTTAGAATCTTGATTTGTCAAACAACAATTTATTCGAGATAGAAGACTTAAGTTCACTAAATTAACTTGAAAAGGTTAGTTTAGAGGGAAATAAAATTAAAAGTTTTCAAGCTCTCGAAAAACACAATTATTTTCATCAGTTTTAGATTAATGAATAAAAAGAACGAACTCCATAGGACATGATCTATTTTAAACGATTTACTGCTGTAAAAAGCTCTTGGAACTCTATTTGTAAAGCTACGAACTCACTGACTTAATTAAAATTAAAACTGGAACAAAATCACAAAGTTATCCAACAAAAAGTTTAAGACCAGTTATAAAAGTAACAAATCTTCAGCAAGCGCATCTTGACACTTTTCACAGCTTTGGATAACAGTGACTAATGAAGGATTTACATAATTTAACAATTGTAACTAAATATAAATAAAATGACTCACTTAACTGTAACCTTATCATCAGTAACTTAATATAAATATGAGAAAATATTAAATATATTTTATTCTAATATCAAAAATATGATAGAAATATAAATTATATAGAAATATTAATAATCATTCGTATTCTTAAAAATTAGTTATTTTCTGGAACATTATCGCTATAGAGTGCGTAAATTACACATGGGAGTTTATCGTCTTGTTCTATATTATTTGGATTTTAGAGCGAAACATCTCTTATCTACATTTATACCGCAACTTTAGTTTTTAAGTTGTTTCTTACTATTCTGTTATTTTGAAGATATATTTTAATTTAGTAGCGAAAATAATTTGAGCCTTTGTTGCTTCTTATTAATACATCTCATCGTCTTCATAATGCTCTAAGAATTCATTTAAACGTTTAAAAACAGGTAAATCAATTATAAAGTTCGCCAATATATTCGCGCCACTTAGTTAGTTTAATTCATTGAGTGGTTGAATGAAAATAACCTCATTACATTAAAATCGGAGATTAAATAGTTTACTCATAAAACTCAGAGAAGAAATGTCCACGACTTTGTTGTCACTAAATGTTAGTTGTTCAATACAAGTCATATTTCTGAGCATCGCAATATCTTTAACCGTATTATTTGAGAAATGGAGATTTGTAAGCTTTGTTGACTTCCTTATGGGAGATAAATCTTCTATTTAATTGTCTGAAATTTGTAGGTTAACTAATTTTGCAAAGTTATTTAATGGTTAAAGGGATTTAATGTTATTGTGATTCAAATTCAACTCCGCCAGATCTTTCAGTTCTTTCAATGCTGATATATCTGTAATATTGTTGTTATCTAGTTATAACTTTGTCAAATTGCATAGAAAACTCAATTCAGAAATATCATGTATTTTGCTAGATTCTATTTAAAGACTTGTAAGTTGAGTCATTTGCTTTATTCCAGTTAGGGTTTTTACACATGATTTGTATAAAGTTAGTTCCTTTAAATTACTTGGGACTCTTTAAAATATTACGTTGTCACATCTAGTTAAGCACAGTTTTTATAACTCAAAACTTTCTACAAATTTAAAATTTTTGATATCACTATCTTCTTGTATTAAAATAAATTGTGAACGCACCTTCCTTCTATACTATTCAGTCATAGCGGAATCATAATTATATGTTTATTTATTTTTAATATCTTTTGACATCAAATCAAATGGTAAAATAATAATTTATTAATATTATGTATATTTGATATAAAATATAAATTCATTTAATGTCAATTATGATTATTAACTATTTATATCTCACTTCCTCGAGACGGCACCAACAGACGTCTATATTATAGACTCTATACTCACCCTTTTTCTCTGATCATCACTTTTCCTTTCATTTCTAACCAATGATCATATAATTCGAAAGTCTCAATGTATAAGTCTGTTTGTGATTTAATTACTATAGCATTTGATTTGAAATTATTCAAACGTCACTTCCCCTCTTTTCCACAAAGCTCTTCCAACTTTTAATCCACGTGTGAAACGATCAGATCTGGTTGTCCTTCCTCCATGAACTTCTTAAACGCCTCCCACTCTTCAATTGTGACCGGAATGTTCATAATTTTAATCCGTTTGCTCCTTTTGAAGAGGTCGTTTATTTTTTCCTCCTGAGCTTTGTGGTACAAAATGAACTCCTTCGTTCCGCGAAGTAACTTCTTGTTGTATTTAAAATCAACATTCTTCAGAAGAAAGGTCATCGTGGGGAAGATGTCCTCCCAGCAGGACTCGGCCACTATGCGCTTCACCCGGTCATTAAGATCTTCATCCTTAGATTTGTACTTGGTAATGTAGTATACGTAGCAATAGTGCACGAAATCGTGATTCGGGAGCGGAACGCCGTCCTTCAACTCGAACACAAACTGCTTTATCTTGTTGTTGTAAAAGGACTTGCACTACTACAGCGTACGCGTAGGAAAATGAAGCGCAATGCGCTGCCAGTTGATCTTATCCACCGTATACTAGTCAACCAAATTGGTAAGTTTGTGAATATCGTCGTCCGTCCACAACGTATAACCAGTGTGTTTTCGCTCTGTCATTGAAGCGGAGTTATTTAAAATTAGAATAACACACGGAAATATGATGGAATTAATAGAACATGACACTAAAACACAAAATGTACTCACATAAATTGTAAATTTAAACGGTAATTTGACTGGGTTTGCCATTCATTTTAACAATATCGTCCTTTTTAGTTAATAGTAAATTTCAAATTTTAGTAGCTTTATATTCTGAACTTTCTGTACTTTTGTGGTACATTTAATAATATTAACAATAGCAAATTAATTAGCTAAAATCATTAATTTCCGAGCTTCAATATACTGATTAGTTCAAATACTTTTTTAAGTTAGCAGTAACTGACGTTTAGATAATTTCTTAACTAGGAGTTCCATTTCCTTTTGTCAGTGAGGAACTTTAAAGACTTATAGACAGCTAGTTAGTTATTTTTCTTGAACCGAATGAATTATCTGATTTGCCCGATTGTTTATCCTACGTTTTCGCTCACATCAACATCGCAAAAAAATATATTTTTGAGATTCGGGAACATCAACGTGCTGAAATGGTTCAAAACGACCCTTTTGAGTGAAAGTTCTATTATATGATTGTATTTCTAAGTATCATTTAAGGTACAGAAAAGTAATGAAACAAGTTTTGACTCTGGGAGCTGATTTACGGTACACCCCTCGAATCTGCAATAATTTGATTTAAAGGTGGAATAGTTCATTAATTTGCAATACGCGATTGATAATAGATTCATTTTTATTTGGTTATCGTTATCCTTATTTAGTTCACAATTACATAAAACTATTTACTTCCATTCACCTTACAATTAACTCAAACATACTTTACTATCGTAAATTACTAAAATACCGTCATTATATCCGTCATTCATTTATTGCTATTATTATATTTGATATATTTTATTTAGCGGCTATATTTCACACTTTTTACATTATAAATGATTCATGGCATTTGATGCTCCTTGTATATCGACAATTTATTCAGTTAACTCACACGAATATTATGCAGCGTTAATATTTACTGGAAGAAGATAACTTTATTTTGATGTAGTAGTATATTTAATATTTAAATTCTTAATTTATATGGACTTTATACTTTAAACATTGTAAATGCAGTCTTTAACAGAAAATTCTATAATATATAATTTTCTTTAGCAAAATCCAACAATTTCACATTAAAATAAATCAACTGAGTTATATTCTCCATAAAATAAACTTAAATCTACTATTTAATCCGATAAAGTCAAGTTTAGCAGCATACTAGGGCTTAACTAATCTACTATACGATAATCCAAATTTTAAATATTTTTAATATCTAACTATTACAGAGGATTAAGTGAAATAATCTATTGCGTTTGAATATTTGATTGTTTAAATGATAATTTATTAATTTTACAATCTGAACACATATTTATTAACGTACAATAATTAAAAGTAATATCGGAATATTAACCTTTAATGTAGTTTAAATCTAGTCTACAATATGTAAAGCGAAGTTTCTAAGATTTATTGAATAAATCAAACCAATTAAAATCTGACTAGTTTGTGCTCCCAATAACATTTATTTCTTGATATTGGTCTTTTATTTTTTCAGAATTTATGTATTATTGTTCATTTACATCAGAAGTTATCAAAATAGTCAAAATGCGACTATTTTAAGTAATTTCATACATATGATGGTGTGGATCAATAAATAATTATCGCTTATTATCATAGAACATAATGATTATATCATTTATATGCATCCAAACACATGACAAAAATATCTATACACAATTTATTATTAAGTTAGGCTTTATATTATCTCACGTCTTAATATAAAAATATATCTTATAAATCACAGTATTTGTTCGAGGAAGTCGTCAATCCTCTTTAGAAACGTTTGCGGCTTCATCTCGTTTATGTACATCCTGAACGTTTCCCATTACTTCTTGTTCACTTCAATTTCTTATATAATAACTTTTTCGGTTGTTTGAAACAGTTTGTCAAAGTTCTCCGTTTGTAAAATGTGGTATGAAATGAACTCTCTCGTTCCAACTAATAATTTCTTGTTGTATTTGTAATTTAACTCGTTCTTCATAACGAGAGTCATTGTGGGGAAGATGTCCTCCCAGCAGGCTTCTGCCATTATGCGTTTGCACTTCTAATCAAGTGATTCAGGAGTGGGTTTGAAACGCGTTATGTAATACACGTAACAGTACTGAATGAGCTCGAAATTTGGCTGCGGGACCCCATTTTTAACAGTGAAAACGTACTTCTTTACCTTATTGTTAAAGAAAGACTTGCACTACAAAGCAGTTCGCTCAGGAAAATGACTGCCAACTTTAACCCAATCTATTTTCTAGAATAAGTACTACTCGGTAACATTCAAAAGCAATCTTATATCTTCGTCAGACCAGGGTGTATATGAGCTTCGACGATTCATTATATGAAGTGGGATGCAATGACACACTTATTTATGAACTAGAAAATTATTTTCTAAATATTACACTGTAGTGTATTCAGACTTTTGAGAATTAGAAATATAATATATTATTAAACTTAATATACAATAGTTTATTTGGATTATACATAATTATTTGTATACTAATTAATTTAAACTACAAACAAGTAAAATAACTAGTATATTGTTTAGATGTATTGTTGGATGTTGTATTGTTGCTGTTGAGTGAGTCATAATATTAATTTAAAATGTGATTTTAAAAAATATAGTGTTGTAGTGATATAAATATTAAATTTGCATAAATTTCGCTCATATAATATTTTATTTAAAAAACACACAAATTATAAAGTTATCTTATTAATACACAGTGAATATATTTTCTTATAAATAGACAATCTAACTCAAAATCACAATATTTGTTCGAGAAAATCATCAATCCTCTTTAGAAACATTGATGGGTTCATCTCATTAATATACATTCTAAACGTTTCCCATTACTTCTTATTCACTTCAATATCCTGTAAAATGATACTTTCATTTCCTTGAAAGAGTTTATCAAAATTTTCTTCCTGCAGAATATGATACGAAATGAATTCTCTCGTTCCAATCAGCAGTTTTTTATTGTACTTATAATTTAATTCGTTCTTCATAAGTAAAGTCATTGTTGGAAATATATCCTCCCAACAACATTCCGCTAAAATACGCTTACATTTCTAATCTAATGATTCGGGATTGGGTTAGTACCGTGTTATATAGTAAACGTAGCAGTACTAGACCAACTCGAAATTAGGTTATGGAATTCTATTTCTAACAATGAAAATATGTTTTTTAATTTTGTTATTAAAGAAAGATTTACATTACAAGGCAGTTCGTGTAGGAAAATGAGCAACTACCTTCACCCAGTCTATTTTCTAATATAAATACTAATCAGTTACACTCAAAAGCAACTTGATGTCTTCATCTGACCAGGGAGTATACTTTCTACTATTCATAACTATAAATGAAGTGGTTATATTCAACGTAATAGTTATATTAAAATTAAGAAGATACAATAATTTACTTATTAATGCTTATATATTTATAATTGAATTGCATCAGACATTTCAGTTAAAAACATATATTTTAAAGACGAACTAGCTATAATTTACATAGTATATTAAACAACAATAATTCTTTATGTATACTGATAGATTCAAATATATTATTACAATTATAATATATAATTGTAATGCATTATGATAATATTTAGTTCAGCATCTGCATATTGAATGTTTATTATAATGATTATCAAATGTACATTCAATAATTATGAGATACATTGAAAAATAAAGTTCGATAAATTTGTAATTTTGGTTGCACTTTAAAAAACTTTATAACCAATATATTCACTGGAATTTTGAG
Organism: Hexamita inflata; assembly: GCA_963988835.1. Taxonomy (NCBI): domain Eukaryota; phylum Fornicata; order Diplomonadida; family Hexamitidae; genus Hexamita; species Hexamita inflata. The sequence continues at coordinate 171,126 of CAXDID010000787.1, read as the reverse complement.
CATGGGTATTTAACGGACAGATCACAGTATGCTCTGGCGGTCAGGTCGAGTTCTTCGAGGAATGGGTTTTTGTTTCCTTGTACTTCAACGCGTCTTTGGTATTGGACGAGGTCGAGTGCGGTTGGTGGGTGTGCGATGTCCCAGTCGATGAGGTCATCGATATTTGGCCAAAGTTTGGTGATTGGTCCAGCTTGTGTTGGGTATCTGACGTAGAAATAGGCGCATCCTCTAGCGAGTTCTCCTTTGAACGCGTCGCGGGTTTCGAACATACCGGTGTATTCTGGCTTACCTGAGCCCGAGTTATCGAGTGCAGACCAGTTTTCTGGGTCTTTTGGAGCGGAGGTAACCATCTTCTTGTTGTTTCCGTACCATTGTTTCTTCTTGGACTCGTCCAGGACACCGAATGGGAAGTGCCATCTGGCAGAGTTCACTGTGGACCAGGACCCTCTGAGGTGGTGAACGTCGGATCTCATTGGTTCGGATTTGTTGAAGTAGGATTGTGGAACAGTGTGTTCACAGTTAAGGTCGTTGTTGCAGCCGGTGCTCATTGAGTCGTACTTGCATGGCATGCGCAGGCCTGTGTAAACGCAGTAAACGGCTTAGTCCTTTGGATCGTTGTAAATGTAACCGTACATGTGAGCACGGGCGTTGTCGTAACCAAGTTGCTTAGCACCCTGAGCGGTGTAGGCTTTGAGCTCGTCACGAAGGGCCTGACCGTACTTACCCGGGAATAGCTCGCATTGTGAAACTACTGAAAGAAGCATTTGGAGTGGAATTTGATACACTATTTTAATACAAAATAACAATATAAATAATAATTCTCAAGTTTCGTGTAATTTCATTTGAAATGGAGTTTGGGACAAGTAGATTTAGCGCCCAAGTTCTGTAGATTTGAATAATTCATACGTACTTGTTATTAATATAGATAAAAATATAATAATATAATATTTTGATAAAATGATAAAAATTTTCAATGAATATCACAAAAATTAGAGATTTAACACAGCGATGAACCGATATGAATGTGTATGAAGTGTGTATATTTCTTGTTGATGTCAGACAAGAATGGAAAAGAAAAGAACGCGTTAAAATAAAAATATCATTTTTTAATGTTTCTTGTGATTGAAGTAATTGATTATTGAGTGGATGTTTTTTGAGATGTACCAAAAGAGTGAGCCGATATATAGAAAAGGTAGGTACTAAGGAATCATTCATGTGTTAAACTCAATTATAAAGAGCTATACATTATTTCAATCACATTATATACGTATCTAGTTAATAAATTCTGCGAACCACTTCAATGAATATTGAAGATATAAACAACTTTAGAAATCAAATAGAAAATGGAGAGCTGAAAATAAACAAAAATAAAAATCTGTAAAGCTTAAAGTTTGTCTCGGAACTAAACGTGCGCAAACTCGTAATTCGCAATTCTCTCAACATAATTCTAGATCTCGAAGATACGCTTACTGAACTCCATATTATAAACTGCAAGCTGAAATAAGCGAATATAAAACACTTGAAGAGCTTGGAGCTCCTGGAATTGAGATAGAACACAAATATCAAAATCGACGAGATTAGCTTTCTAACGAATCTTAAAACTGTTGATTTATCTGACTGTGCCCTGCTACATGTTGACTATCTGTAAGAGTTAGTAAACGTTCAAGTTCTCACCCTGAATGATAATCGCGGAATTGACATTAGTGGACTCTAAAACATGAAACAATTAAAAGAACTCTATTTAGCAGATTGCTGTCTCAAAGATATTCACGTCCTCGAAAATCTTCCCATCGAAGAAGATCTTTCCAGAAACGTTAGACTGAACTTAGACCCTATTAAACACATAGTATCTCTAAAAATATTGAGTATATGGGGCAATCAACTCAAAGATATTTCTTTTATGAAAAGTCTAGTAAACTTAGTTGAATTGGACATCAGTAGAAATGACAAAGCAGATTTAACTGCATTAAGCTAGTTGTCTAATCTTAAATCTTTAAATCTTTGCTTCACTGGAATATATGACCTTTCAATCTTGAGAAAATTAGTAAATCTAACTTATTTAGATTTATCTAGCAACAATATATTTGATGTATCAGAATTAGATTGCCTATAATAACTTGAGCAAATTAATTTGGAAGGAAACAAAATTATTAGTTTTAAAGCTCTGGAAAGTAATTAGAACTTTCAAGAGTTTTACATTCATGAACAATTAGAAAGAACGCCAGAAGATATTATGTATTTAAATAGATTATCAATTGTAAAATCTTCATCGTTCTCTTCTAAAACAGCATGCAACTAATTATTCCATATTAGAAAATAATATAAATAGAACATTACAAAAATTTTCAATCTAACTGAGAAAAGTTCATTGAGATAAGTTCAATTTAGTGAGTAAATTGTGGCACTCTTTAGTTCTTGTGTTAATAACGATTAGTGATTATAAATCTTGTATTTTCTAATTTTATATGAGTGCATTCACAATAGTATAGTCATCCCTTGTCTATTTTCTATTGCACAATAAGGGTTTTTCATTGTCCCAGACAATAGAATACAATGAAATATAGGACAATAAGAGCAATTATTTCATTGCTAAAGTGGAATATTTTACACTTATATGCATAAAATAAAAATGTTCGCGTAATATAATATAAAAATGTTCCAATATTTTCCACACCTCAATAAATGCTATTTGAAAGTCAATCTTTATAATTATGATTTAAAAGCTAAAAACGTCTTCCATAATATTTATAATTGCCTCTTATTGTCTAAGCTTCATTTTAGCCATAGGAAAATAAAATTACTTAATTACTTTTTAATTATTCTATTGAGGAATGTCGATGTAAAATTAAGAACTTATCTAATAAGATAGTATTATCTCAATAATCACTCATCATGTTGTTTTCTTGTTTAAAAGTAAGAATATGAATGATCAAAGAAAATTCATTCTGATGTCATAATTATTTATCATTTCCACTTTAACTATTAATTAATTAAAAATATTTATATTAAGCTCAAAAAGCACCTTTAATCTTAATCATTAAAATATGTAAATACTGTTTACTTATCTAACTAATATTATACATAGAATTAATTTTCATACGCTAGAATTTTTTAAATATTTAGTACATATAAAATATATTTGATTTGATCATCATCAATACATTTACAAGTCTATGTTAATTATAGTATGATATACATTTATTAATTAATCATTATTAATGAAATTAGTATTATATACATTTTCAATACTTTAGAAGTAAATTCAAGAATAAAATTGTAATTGGCTTTATATCTCAAGGTGCTAAAATATATAGTTATATATATAACTAATACTGACATACACTTATATACTTCACTTAGCTCTTGTAGATCAAATTATAATAATCACCAAAATATACTAAAATATGATTTTATTTATCGAAGAAGAGTAAGTCATGTAAATTCAAAAGAGATTTATATATCTGTATATGTCAACAACATAATATTTTGTTAGGACCAAAAACGATTTTCATTCCCAAAATGATGAAAGCTAAATCAGTTATGTTGATAGAAATGATATGTAGAATATTGTTAAAAGCTTATATTAATGCGATATGGCTTATAAATCTTCCATACAGCAATAATCTCACACGGCGTTTGAAAACTGGAGTTGATGAAAATTTGTAGAAATAGTGGAATTTAAACTTATGTTTATAATCATTTCAGTTTAAAGTAATACAGGTAGACAATGTAATGGTAGTAGTATTTAGTAATGCTTGTTTCATCTATATGAAGGAATCCGTAGACGATGTCTACTTCTTATTTTATGTATAAAATTTGATACATATTTGAATATAAGTTAAAATACATGAAATATAATATTTTTAATATCATATTATTAATATTTGTAATAATTCTGAAATTTAAATAATTTTTATGAATACACTCCAAACACATAGTGTTACATACTATTGATGTCATTATAAATAATATTAGAAAGTAAGAAACTGTGTATATTTTATTTACAGCTTGTGAATATTGTTATAATTATATTTATTAAATATCTTATCATTTATATAATACAACAGTATATTTTGTCATCTTTTCCACATCAGTAATGATATACTTATAAATAATTAACGCATGTTACCAGCAAATTGAATTAAGTATTTATTAAAATAGGACTGTAGTAAAATTAGGGAAACCTTTGAGCATACAACAGATTTAAGCAGATGCGAATTTGGTTGCATTGTGCTTACAACCGTTAAATCTTCTGCGGATAAAGTTTTCGAAGAACATGTATACATATGTAGAGTTTTACGTGTTTTTGTCTTCTTTTCCGTCTGAAGTCACTATTTTTGAGTAAAATCTGGTTCTTACTCCAACGTAGTCTTTTCTAACAATTCAGAATTTCGTTATGAAGTCTAACTTAATCACTTTTACTTCTGATTCTTACTTCTACTCTGCAATAATTTCGTCCAAAATTCAAATCGAGTCTTTAAAACTAGTTAAATCCAAATCAAGCATATCAAGCATTATAATGCTCACATTATCGATTGCAGTTATTATCTTTTTAATCGTGTATTCCTTTACGTGCACGAAGCACCCACCCGCGGCCGATTTCTACTTCGACTCTTTCACTCCAGTGAACAATCTGATTGAAGCGGAGCGTGTGTACAACTCCCGTTCTCGCTGCCTCGAGCTCTCCGTATTTAAGTTAATCCGCAAAACCGACATATATTCGACTACAGTTTTTAAGGAAAAGACCTTTTCACCCTTCCGCACCAATTTACAAAAAAGAATCGCAAAACTATTCAATTATTATTATCCCGAAAAGATAACATTAGATAACAGTAACAATATAGCTAATGATAATATAGAATCCGAATTTAGACCTGAACGTCTGAAGGTGCGTAGAACGGAGAAATCACGTATTTAGTACAAAAACAAAATGGGAACCGAATTATATTTAGATTCGGTTTCAAAAACGGTAAGACACAAAAACGGACGGAATGATTTTTACTGTTCGAAAGAAAACAAATGGAAGAGAAAGAGCGAAGTGAAAAACGTTAGCGGAATCATCTGGAACAACAAAAAGAAACAAAAAATTAACAAAAGTGAAGACCACAATCTACAAACAATGGAAATGAGAAGAGCGGAAATGATCCTAGCCGGAGGATTCGACTGCTGGAAACTCATGATCTGAAGTTGCATCAGACATACAATTGTAATAATGGGAGTGACTTTTTCTTCATGATAATAACATATTTAAATAATTATGATCATAATCAAATTTAAAGGCAATATATTTTAAATATAAAGCTAATAAAAACTAATATTTATTGATTTGTAAAGTGAAAAATATAATGTTTTATAATTATACGTTATAAAATTAATATATTTGTCCCATTTCATTTAATCAGGTATCAATGGAATCGACTATTCAGGATTCAACGATGGTTTAATGCGCTCAAGATTAAATTTTAGTTTAAAAATATAAAAATTAGGTCATATCTGGAGTTTTAGAAATAGAATAGGACGAATTTATCACAAATTTAAAATTTGTTGACATTTTCAAGCTAAATGAACTGAATTGTAATAATTGTAACAATATATCATTCAAAACAGTTCCAAATTATCTAGAAAGGCTCATTTTAATTTCTTCTAAAGTTAGTCTAACTGGAATTAAATAAATGACTTAATTAAAAGCTCTTAATTTAGTTTTTTGCAAAATATGTGATATTTCAGAACTAAGTAATTTACGCAATTTGACAAATCTGTACCTACATACTAACAATATAGAAGATATTTCAGCGCTAAAAGAGCTAAAATTACTAACTGAGTTGAATTTAAACTACAACAAGATTAAATCACTTAAGCCACTGGAAAACCATACGAAATTGTTGTAATTACAATTTATATAAAACTAAATAGAAGATTTATACCCACTCAGAAACTTAACACAACTAACTGAGCTATTTTTCTAAAGAAATTTGGTTAAAGACATAACTATTTTAAAATATACTACCAATATTGAATAACTAGCCTTTGACGATAATTAAGTTGTAGACATTTCAACTTTGAGTTCTCTGAAATAAATATAAATTTTATCGTTTTGTGTTAACAAGGTTGTTCAAATAGAATCATTAAATAAACTTAACAAACTTAATGATTTATACATATCAAACAACTTTATTATTGATTTACCCTTATTTTAAAATAAGAATATGTTCTAAAAGCAATGCGAACGTTATGGTGTATATTATGATCACGTTGTAAGATAAAAACTACCAACGTCTGCTTTAATACTTTTCGCGATGAAACAAAAAGCAATATTATAACACAAAGAACAAGTTTAAAAAAGCACACGACTCAAATTGCAATTCGTAGCTAAACCAGTGATATTTCGATCTAAAATCAAAGATCTATCGAACAAGATGACAAACTCTCAAGTTTAATTCACGCATCATATTGCGAAAATGTTCCAGAAATTAAGTCAAAATCAAGAATAAGAATGAATACAAGTTTATACATACAATATTATTGAGATAACCTAAACTTGACTATTTAGAATTATATTGATTATTACTGCTGTTTATTTTGTGCTAATTACAATAGATTAAAAAATATTTTATAATGATGGTGACTTTAAAATATAATACTTGCTTTATATACTATAGTACTCAAAAATTTATTAATCGAATCTTTGTTTACGAGTTAATAAGATATCGCCGCGTTAAGTTATGATTCAAGTCAATAAATGTTCATAAATGTTAGCCTAACATTATGTTAGATGTATATTGTTACATGTATAAGCAATAATTACTTATTATAAGTGGTTGAAGCTGTAATAATTGTGGCTTAATTGAACAGCTGTTATTGTATATTTTTGTGGTCAAAAATATACATATATATATGTATTTAATTTAACATACAGAATTTAATACACGTGAAAGCACTGAGATTCAAATTCCTGCACAACTATGTTTTGATGCAACTACAAATAAACACAACTCAAAACGAAGGCAATAAAATGCAAGCGCTGCTTACAAACGTTGATTTACACTCACCAATACTAATTCAATACTACATACAGAATCTAATTCACATGAAAGCACTGGATGAATTCCATCTGTAAAAACTAATCAAAATGTTCAACAACTCGAAGAGCAAGATAAATATAGACTTCACGGTCACGAACGAAACCGGATACCAGTTCAACGCGCAGCAAATAATCATCGAGTTCAAGCACACCAGTAATCTGCAAAAGTTACTCAAGGCCAACGTAAAAATAGTGCAGAACACGAAGACGTACGCGGAGATGAAAGAAATTCTGGAGCTCATGCTGAAGTCTGTCGTCTAAGCCGCTTAGTACTTCATCAAGTAATAAAAATAATATTCAGGCTTCGTCGCCTTCTGGTGCGGGAAGGAGCTGAGCCAGATCGGAAAGAACGCAGAAAGCCCAAGCTGTTTAATACTTGGAGATGAGCAGGGACGCGTTCCCGATGAGAGAGAACTACTTATTGAGTGCTAGGTTGCAAGCTCGAAGCGGGAAGGAGAAGGAAGCGAGGGACATCATGGAACAGTGGGACAGAATCATCGAGGGCGTGTGAATTACAATGTAATATCGATCTAATAATAGGTTAATTAAGACATTAAAAGTAGAAAATATAGCAAATATAAATATTTATTGGGTGAATGTAGAATTTAATATTATAAAATAAAAAATATTTTTATATACTAGTATTCGATAGATTTCTATGTATAAAACGGGAAAAGTTACGTTTCAGTATTATTTCATACTATAGCCATATTCAAATCTAGTATGAATTGATTTCTTTCTGATTTATAAAATTGTTAAAATTCTAGTATTAATTTTAAGACGATATTTATTTTCAGGACAATAAAGATATTGGTTGATTAATAGTCAAGTAAACAACTCCCCTACTTAACCAAAAGCTGTTATCAACAAAAAGATCTCCAAAACAAATTCTATTAGTCAGAAAGAGCTAACGGAAATTCTGTGAGGAGGTTAGACGTATGATAACGCCGTGCGAGACATTTGGTAAGAGAGGAATGCTGTTGTTTTCTTAGTGATCATTGGTTTAGAAAAGAAAGGAAAAGTGATGATCAGAGAAAAAGGTTGCCAGTATTGATGTAATTTAGGGTGTGATGTCTTCATTAATAGTCAAGTAAATAGTATGACTTATTTAACTTTATTAATATTTTAAATGAATATAAAGACAACTAAAACTTTTTGAGGTTTTAGGAATAATATAATAAAAAATCAAGCTTTCAATATTAATGAGTGATTTTAATTGAATCTTAACAAAAGACAAGTAAAACTAATTTTATTTATGATGTTCTGACCTTTATCAGGTGGTTCAAATTCTGATATTTATTTGTAATTAGGTTTGGTATATTCGTCATCAACTCTGTTCTATTCGTGACATATCTCAAAATATCTGAAACCCACATGAAATGACAAATAAACCATTCATTTTCCCTAGTACTATTCGTGAGACTCGGTACATAGTGTACTTGGGAGACTTTACCGTACAAAGTAAATTATATCTATACAGATCATCTTATTCTCTGATCTCCAATTTTGTTATATTTTCAAACATTTGTGTCTAAGTTAAACTTATAATAAGACCGATATAATATTGTAACTCACACGCCCTTGATAATCCTGTTGGGTCTTTACTGAGTGGGCATAAATGACGGGTTGAGCCCGTTTTGAAAGTGGAAACACTGGCGTGCGAGAGCCTTTGTTTTGCTTTTGAAAGTCTCAATGAAGTCTGTTTGTGCCGTCTCGAGGAAGTGATATATATATATTTTGACCGCGAGTATTAAATAACTAAAGTTGTTCAATTAATTAAATATAATAAGTAGTAAATTAATTAGTACTAGTAGTAAATAAACTTTTCAACTCAAAAAGACCACGTGGTTTATAAACAAGCGCTCTCGTTTTACAAAACGAATTAAAGAAAATAGAAAACCAGAAACTGTTAGCTCAGAACGTCAACGAGTCCAGTTCCACCATTGAGGAACGGGCAAACAACTTTAGAAATCAAATTGGAAACGGAGAACTATTAATATTCACAAATAAAAATCTGTAAAGCTTTAAGTTTTCTCGGAACTTAATTGATTGTTGAGTTATACTTGAGTTTATACTTGGCAGATATATAGAAGTGATATGATTTTCAACTTTTGACCATACTTTCTATTCAATAAATACTTAGAGAGCAATAAAAACAGGGCAATGCTAATAATGTTTAAAGCATTAAATGATATTTATTCACTAAAAATGTAATTGTTTATATATATTTAGTGTTCTACAGCGGATAATGAATAACTAAATTATGTTTATTTGAATCTAAAACTCACGACATCAATTTTAATGATACATGAATCACTTTAATAAACAATAAAACGAGAATTAGCATATATTTTTGTCATTTTCAAGAAGTGAAATGGACTTCAAGAAGTGGAATAGAACTATAAACGAAAGTTAAGTGAGTGGGATATATAAATCTGAAATATGCGAATGTAAAGCAATTGAAAAGCTTGGAGCTCTTGGAATTGAGTTAGAACACAAATATCAATATTGACGAGATTAGCTTTCTAACAAATCTTAAAACTGTTCCTGACCACGGAATGAAAACACTTTTGTTACTTATAAATATTTTGATTTGATATTTCTACAAATAGCATAAAACTACTCAAAATTGACAGAAAAACCAAAAATAAGGCTAATTTGAAACCATTTTTAAATCAGCATTATATGTTATAGTATATATAATAGTATATATTACAGTATACGTTTAAATTTATAGTGACTTTTAGTGTATAACAGACATATAAACACTAATTATTATAATTTATTTAATAAAATTAATGACACATACGGTAAAATCTCACGAAAAGACTCTTGGATACACTCGCGTACAGTGCTGGGCCCTCGAAATGCTTTTTTGAATTAGGAAGAAGAATGAAGTTTATTATTTGAATCTTACTTATATCACTGTCCGGCTCAATAATGAGTGTGTTCTCCCTCCTCATCAATACACTCACTAACTCTATTTACTATTGATTTGTAAAGTGCTTCAATCACATCAAGGCCTGGTTGAGCCTTGGATAGCTGTGCTACAATAATTAAAGTATATAACTCTGTATATACTTCAATAATAAGTTTCAACTTTACCCAACGTTGTATAATTTAACAATCAAGAAAATTGATTTCTCATTATGAAATGGAAGTGGAAGATCATAAGTAAAATAACTGTTGTTTTAGAGTAGCATCAATATATTATTTAATGCTGGGCCCGACTAACCCACTTGATTCCATTCTTCAAGAAACAAAAATGCATTCATTATTTGTATATTGAGAATGAAAGCGACTGTAACTACCTGAATTATAATTTTAATTAAGCGAAGTACCCATACTTCATCTTGAGCTCCCGTTGAGATTGAAAGAAAAAGTCCTCCAACATCTTCTACCGCGTTTATTTTTGTCATTGCCGTCCTTTTATTGCATGTGGTAATTTCTATTTTTCCTTTTTGGAATATTAAATACCGACTTTGAATAGTCGATTAAGGTCTAATACGATCGAAATCATATTTTTGGCCCTCTTGTGTTAATGAGTAGTTCATGAATAATCTCCAACTTGAGATTAACCACTTTTAAAGCGATATTTATGTAGCGCTATATATAGATGAATCAAAATCGAAATCGTAAGATATTATATATCATATGTATATTGTTAAATGGATTTCACAGAAAAGTTACTATTTTCTCGATAAGAAAATTATAAAGGTTTTCGCAGTCTTGTTTTTTTCTCCTTTAAAAGTTTCTATGCAACGTACTTTTAGGTATTTTGAATAGTTAAGCGCCTTGACGAACAGACAAGTTATGCACTAGCATATATTCGATAGCCTTTTGAATCAATTATTTATCTATTTAAGATGTATCAGTACAATTAAATTACTCGTCAAACATAAAATATTAAAGTGGAGTGAAAAAATATTTGCGATGAAGTTTAATAAATACATATAACATTATTCTTCGGAAAAATTAAACTGAAAGCAGATAACTGAATGAAGATCTTTTAAGATAACATTTTTAATATACTTATATCTATTTAATGTCTGCACTCTTTAACACTTGATATACTTCTCTGTTTATAACATAAAAGAAGTAAGTACTCATTTTCGATATTTATACAATTGGAAAAGAGGAGTGTGATGTAACTAACATAATAGTATATTAACTTTGAAATTAAAGTTATTTAAATTAGAATGGATTTAAAAGCAATAATAAAATATTTTTTACTTCGTTTACTAATATTCACTTCACATTTACTAATACTTTATACTTATATTTTTCTCTAGTTTAATTTTCATACATGTAAATTAATTTAGAGTGAATACTACATATTACATATGAATATTTAAAATAATATTTTAGTAATTATTCTATGAATTGTTATGATTGAAATAATTTATTAATGTTTGTGTATCAAAAGACCCAGAGGTGCAGTTTGAGAATCGTTGTGTCAAAAATGGGCAGAATTTTTTTCAAAAGGTTAGTAGAGTAAGTATCAAAGTGAAGTTTACACAAGTACGGTAAAATCTCGCTAAAAGACTCTTGGATACACTCGCTTATATACTCAGGAAAAGTAGAAAGTCAATACATGATTACCATACTTGTATCAGATATTTTGAGATTTCTCACGTAAAGACCTAACCTAATCTCATATAAGCGTAACGTGCATATTTTTACCTGATGGTTGGTATTGGAATAGAAAATAAGTGCTAGAATAAACTATTTGCTTTAAATTATCATGATAGCGCTTTAACATGAAGAATCAACATGATTACATTTTAAAAATTTTAGATTTAACACTTATTTTATAGACCCAAGTTGATCACGTATTGACTCTTGAGACAGGATATCTCACATATAAACTTTAGAAATTGAAAGCTTAAACACAATTTTGCTTGGCTCTATACGCGAGTGTATCCAAGAGTCTTTTCGTGAGATTTTACCGTATATAAATATATAGTATACTAGTACTAAGTATCACTTTAAAATCTTCTTTTTTGAATGTTTGCTTCAAATTCAGATAATTTTCACTTCAACCAATGAAATCTGAAAATTCATGTAACTACAGTGCAAATCTTGCAATTAAACAAGACTTAGACCGATATTATGCGCTAATTAAATTATATGAAACGTTAAAAATAAATTTTTGAGACAGAAAACAAGCAAGTTTAGAATAAGCAAACAAATGAAAAAATATGTTAGGACAAACAAGAAGTATTCAACCCATTCGCCCGTTTACCGAAGAATTAATTTAATACAGACTACATACCTCAAAATAATACTAAGTAATGCGAGAATAAACAAAATGAAGCTAACCAAAAAGGATAACAAATATAGCCTATACAATCCCCAAAAATAATCACAGAAACAGCTCAAAATTAATAAATACCGTTTAAATGGATATAAGTAAATCCAAATTTGAATATAGCAGATTAAGCAGAAGCGAATGTTGTTCAAAATGATACTACAAGGTATTTTAGAATAAACCAGAAATACATGAACAAAATGGATAACAACCCTTATAATTCCCAAAGAGTATTGTAGAACCAACTTAAAACCAATAAATACTTTTTAATTTTAAATTTTCCGAAAATTAAAAAATACTCAAGCTAATCCTTTTCCATCTAATTTAGTCAATAAACCCACAGAGAACATAGTGAATTAAAATGAGAATACAGCTCAAAAGAACACCGAAATTATAACACAGAAGGTATTTGAAGATAAATAAAATGATAGTATTAATATATTTAAGAGTAATCCAGAAATTACAAGCCAAAACGGATTTAAGCCATTCCAAATCCCTTAGAATATCGCAGAACAAACTAAAAACCAATAAATGCCGTTTTAGTTTACTTTTCCTGAAAATTAGAACACTTAAGATTCATTCACATGTAATTTCATAAAATCAACGATAGAGAAGCCAGCGAGACCATTTATGTTCTCCTGGTACAAAGCTCAGATAAATGGACATCCACCTACTCTCAGGATATTTGACGACTCAAGTTTGGGTAGTCTTTCATTTATACAAGAGTTTAAAATAAATTAATTATTCCTTGAATTCATTCCAAATATCATATATGATTTGAAATCAGAAATAATGAACGAATTAAAGTTATGTCATTGTCCACCAATATAGAATATGGAATGGATATAACAAGTGCCCAACCTTAAAATTCTATATTTATATGATATTTGTATTTAATACCTGAACGGTTTGGAAACATGTAACAATTTTGCTTAGTTGTGTTTGACAAAGTGCAAAATCAATGATATTAGCGCACAAAGTCTATGAATCTGGATTTCCTTAGCATTGCTAACTAAAGTGTTAGCATAAATGTGTTGGCATAAATATAGCATCTCACACATATCAATGCCTTAGATATATCACATTGTGATATTACTGATATAAATTTTTTGTAATCGTTGTAAAGTATAAAATTGTTGTGCTTCTAAGCTAATTTATTGTGTGATATATCACCTCTTTCAAAGTTGACAACCATCACTTCTTTATTTTTATAACACAACAATATTAAAGATATTTCACCACTTGGCTCGTTGGTAAATTTAATTGAGTTAAATATAGGGTATAATCAGGTAACTGATATATCGGCTCTTAAAAATATGAAACAACTTACAACTTTATATGTAGAGTCCAACGCTCTGAAGGATGTTTCTGTTGTCGCATATCTTCCTTGCTTAGATACTCTAGATGTATCTGACAATTTTGGAGTAATTATTGAACCACTTTCAGATAAGACGAAAATGATATATTTATTTTTAAAAAGTATTAATCTTAGAGATATTTATGCTTTAAGAAACATGATTAATTTAAAATTACTCGATTTATCTCATAATTATCTGATTGACATTTCAGTACTTCAGTAATTTCAAAGTTTAGAAAGTCTCGACTTGAGTTTCAACAAAATTAAAGATTTCAAGGTATTTCAAAGTGGAATACATGTAGAGAAGTAAGATTTCTGTTACTTGTTAACTGACCAATCTGAGCCAAATATAGTAGATCTATTAATTTTGCAAAAAATATAACATATTAATAATCAGACCGGCAGTATCATATAACTTAACAAGAGATACACGTGTCTGAAGAAATAATTTGAATCCAAATTAGAACTTGTGTAAAATTAGATTGAAATAGCAGGTAAAATTCAGTCCAGCTTTATGCTTGAGGTAGCAAACTTGATGAATATCATTTGTGACGAAGTCTAAAGAAATCAGTGAAAATATCAAAAATAACATTCTATATTAATTAAATAACTCTATTTCTAGAATGTCTAAGACAATCCAATTTTCAACGTATTTACGCGAATTTGAAATCCAATTCAATTTAAGTTAGCTATATTATAATTTATATTTAACAAACAGACAACATTAATCATAAATAATTTCATGTGAATTTTAATCCTTCATAATGCTGCGAGACTGGAATCTGGTAACCGGCGGCTTCCTAATAAACTTCCTGATAAACGCTAAAACGATAAATTAATGATCACTTGCGTAGACTACTTTTCTACAGAATACTAAATGTTAAATGAGTTTAATAAACTACCTATTTACACATTCCGAATTTGGTATTTCAGGTTATTATAATTCGTGGTCTGCGTTTCACCAGACGCCTCCGGCTAGCCCCCAAGGGGCCTGGTGAAACTTGACGTCCAGGGGCTCGGCGCCCCTCCAAAGATCGATACTCCAGAGGGGCCCCTCGATCTTTTCCTCCCTCCTCGGAGACTAATTGGAGTGGAAAATGCCTGGAAACCTCAACTTAATATAACCTAAGTTATAAAATTCCATTCCTTTCGTTTCCAATTCCATTAATTTTAATTTAGATAAATATCATAAGACAATTACATTATAATTGATAAACTGTATGGTATAATAGGTAAACAATTGATAAACTTATTTTATTCACAGGATTTTGGCGAGGAATTCGTCAATTTTGTTGAGGAATTATTGTGGTTTGAATGTCTCGATGTATTCGCAGAAAGTCGCCCATTATTGCTTGGATACGTTGATTCCCTGAATTTTTATGCTGTCGACCGCTTGGAACAGGTTGTTGAACGTGTCAACTTGTAGAAAGTGGTATATTAGGAATTCTCTGGTTCCCACTAATAACTTTTTGTTGTATTTGTAGTTTAGCTCGTTCTTCATCACGAGCATCATGGTTGGGAATATGTCCTCGTAGCAGGCCTCGGCCATGATCCTTTTGCACTTCATATCAAGTGATTCTGAGTCATTTTTATACCTCGTGATGTAATAAACGTAACAATACTAAACCAGATCCAAATTCGGAATTGGAACTCCGTCTTAACAGTCGAAAACGTACTTCCTCATTTTGTTGTTGTAAAAGGACTTGCACTGGAGAACCGTCCGGTTCGGAAAATGCTCAACCACTTTCTGCCAGTTAATTTTGTTGTTTAAATAGATCTCAGTCACCGCTAGCAGTTTCCGGATGTCCTCGTCAGACCAAGGGGTGTACTGCTCTCTTTCACGTTTCATCATTAATGAGATGAAATATATCATTAAGTTAACTAAAATACAGAGAAACTCAGATTATTAAAGATGATTTAGGTATCTAAAAAAAAGATGAAAAAAGATCAATTCTAAATCTACAAAGATTAATTCCAGTTCAGTTATTAACTTCTGTAACACCTTGTGTATAAATATCACTTGTGATTGTTAGTAATTAGTTATGAATCAAATCTTATATTCATGCAAATAACATCAGGCTACAATTTGTAAATATACTTTAATTACAATGAAATAATCGTTAACTTTAAAATACACTCTATAAGTATCTAATGGGACAGTTCAAGTACGTAATAATTTTAATTAATTTTACTCGTATTTTATTATGACTAAGAAATCAAAATATCAACGCTAGTAAACTCATATTTATTTGTATAGGAAGCAGAATCACTTAGATTGGAAACAAAGATGAAAGCCATTTTAATAAACTGACATGAATTATTAACCACAAGAATTATTAAAATATATATTATTTTTACTTGGCTTTAGTAAAATAACTAGTATATATTTATTTATCGCGTTTAGATGTATTGTTGGATTGTTGCTGTTGAGTGAGTCATGTTATTATTATTTATTTGTATACTAAATAGCAGTCAGATATGCTCTAGATATTGAATAGTACGATAGTGACAAGTTGCTTCATCTTATAAAAATATAATATAAAAATATCATTTTTGTTGTGGGCGTCATAAGATTTTTTACAGCATTTATTCAATCTTTTTTAGGATTACGGTTGGGTTTGTCTGGTTTATGAATTCGCAGAACGTGTTCCATTATTTTTGTGTTATTTTGATTCCTTTAATTTTTATTTCGGCTGTATTAGCAAATTTTAGATTAATACTCTCAACCTAGCTTAGATGAAATTAGTAAAATGCCTGTGTACCGATTAATAACTTTCTGTTATAGTTGTAGTTGATTTCTCCCTTCATAATCAGTGTCATTGTTGGGAATATATCATCCCAGCACGCTTCGGCCATGATTCTCCTGCACCTTTACTCCAACGTTTCCTGCTCAGGTTTAAATCGTGTTATATAAAAAGCATAGCAGTACAGAATCAGGCTTTAGTCTGGAACTGGTACTCCATCTTTAAGAACGAATGTAAATGGCCTCAATTTATTATTGTAAAAGGACTTGCACTGAACGGCCGTTCTGTTCTTGAAGCCGGACGCGACCTGGTTCCAGTTTATCTTGTAATTGTCTTTTGTGTTGTCAGTTATCTAATCCAGTAGTTGGTGAATGTCCGCGTCACTCCATGTGGTGTATGAATCGCGCTGCATTAAAAAGGAGTGGAATAGGGTAAATATGCAGGTAAAACGAAATAGTGCAATAAGTGTGTTGATATTTTAATTTAGTTAGTATTTATGAAATCCAAAAGAAAGGTGGTATAGGAGCATTTGTGATGTAGATGTTAAAATAAAGTTCAATATGAGTGTGACATTGATTAATAAAATATATTTATCTTTTTATTTCTTTATATCATCACTTATTTTCAACTATTAAATTAGCTTTATTAGCTAACTCTCTAAATATACCTCCTTCAATTTGCATGAGCTCTTCCTTTGTTCCAAATTCTGCAACTAAACCCTGATCCATTACTAATACTTTGTCCATACCCAATACAGTATCCAACCTGTGAGCAATGCTTAATACTATCTTGTCTTATAATTATTCTTTTATAATCTTTTGAATTATTTTATCGGTTTCGTTGTCTACATATGCAGTTGCTTCGTCTAAAACTACAACTTCAGAATCTCTTAAAAGGGCTCTAACGACACAAATTAATTAACGCTAACCAGATGAAAAATTGTCTCCATTTCCAATAACCAAACAATCTAAACCACCAGGTTACTATTTAATATATTCTGCTAATTATACTGTTTCCAACAATTTCCATATTGTAGAGTCTGGAATTCTTTCTAAATCTTTTGTAGATATTCCTTCTGCTTTATTTCTGGTAAATTCGCAAAATTATTGTCTCAATGTTCCAGAAAACAGATATGGTTCTTATGGAATTATTGCAATTGATTTTCTGGAATCGTAAAGTGAAAGATGTGAAATGCATTAATCATTGAGTTATATCAAATTTCCTTGTTCTGGTTGGTATAATTTGAATAATGTTATGGCTAACGAACTTTTCCCGCTTCCTGTGCGACCTACTATTGCAACGTGTTCTTTGGGATTGATATGTACGTTAACTCCACGTAACGCCGGTTTAAGCTCGGGTCTATATCTCATTACAAGATTTGAGATATTTAATCCTTTATTATTCAAGTCCTGATTAGTAATTTTATTACTGAGTACTTATTTCTAATGCACATCTGATTCATTTTCTAAACTAGCATATTCTAACATTCTCTCGATTGCTGGCATTTCTTATTCAGTATTAATGAAAGCTATTATAACAGCAACCATCAACTACTATATACTCTGTCCATAACAAACAATAAGAGCGGAATACTACGACAATGTTGGTGAAAATGGGGCGATAATCATCGCTATAAACACGATTAGGAACGCCATCACAGCTCCAAGTAATGTCATCCTGAAGCTTACCCACTTTCCTGAGCTGCTTGCGTAAAGTTACACATTAAGATTACACTAAGCTGCTTGTCTGAATTACTTTCTAAAACTTTCTTCGGCTCTGTAAACTCTGATTGTTGGTAATTAATCCATAACCTCTTAACAAAGACTGAAAACAACAGATCTCGTTTTAGATTCCAACCGTTTTAATTAAGGAGTTACTGATCTGAAGCGTGAAAAGAGAATAATATAGATTATTACACAAGGGATTATCACGAAAACACATGGCCAGTTCAGAATGCTGATAGTAATTATCATCCCTAGTATCATGGTGGCTTGAAGAAGTGTCATTAAAAAGAACCTACCAAAAGCGAAATCAACTGATTCGGTGTCCTTTACCAGTCGATTAATAATTCTGCCTTGGGGTGTTGTGTCAAAAAATGATAAGCGCGTCTTAATCACAGCTGATAGTTAATTCATATAGATCTTAGCAGCAGCGGAAATATTGAACTTAAAGAAAGAAATCATGTGCAAAACGAACACAATTAGCATACCACCAATAATACCTGCGTAAACGTAATAATACTTATTGCTGTATGGAAGCGTATACTTTATGCCGGGGAACTGTTATTTCATATAACATAACACAGTTTTACCCTTGACAAACTAAGAGCTACCGAATAATTCTTGTTATTTTGTTATTATCTATTATAATTCAGGAGAAATAATAGATTATGTTTGAGAACTCGTCCAACCATACTGTGGTGTCCGAGCCAACTTTGATTTTAACAAATGTTTATGTAATAATTGCGCTTGAAAATTAAATCACTGTATTTATGCTAATTATAACATATTCAATTAATTCTGCGGTTCATTTCTTTTTCACTTCATCCTTCAAATGACGAAGCACACACGAAGCCGACGGATCACAATACAAGAGCGTCGCATAATGATGAGAATGTGAGAAACAGAATCACAAACTGTTGCAACCAAGAAATACATTGCTTGTTGCCTTCAATGTACTGTGGTGTCCGAGCCAACTTTGATTTTAACAAATGTTTATGTAATAATTGCGCTTGAAAATTAAATCACTGTATTTATGCTAATTATAACATATTCAATTAATTCTGCGGTTCATTTCTTTTTCACTTCATCCTTCAAATGACGAAGCACACACGAAGCCGACGGATCACAATACAAGAGCGTCGCATAATGATGAGAATGTGAGAAACAGAATCACAAACTGTTGCAACCAAGAAATACATTGCTTGTTGCCTTCAATGTAGTCTCCAAACTGTTTATTCCATTTTTAAGCACTTTGAAGTTACAGGCAAGCTAGAAGCTTCTCATGCCGATAATAGTGTCAGAAAATTTGACTAAGCTGAGATTTTCGCGTTGTTAAATATCGACAGAGCCATAGATTCGAAACTCGACGAATCATAGCTGAAAAATACTAAGCCCTTCGTGGAATTTCCATGTCTCTAACAACGGTATTTCGTCTCCTGGTCAAATTCAGTTTAAGCTATAGTGCTGCTAAGGTAAAGCCAAAACTTACCGAAAAGCATAAATTGGAAAGAATGTACTTTGCTCGAATGAACCTGAAACAACCAATTGAATATTGGAGAACTTTTTAGTATACTGATGAGTATCGCTCAAAATGCTATGCAAATCGAGCGAGTAGAGTGCTCAGAACACCTAAAGACGAGTGGAATCCGAAGTATTTTCTCGAAGTGTAAAATATGGACTGTTTTCGTGCATGATCTATAGTACGATTAGCTATAGATATAAGGGTCCATTATGGTTTATGCCGTGCGGTACGACCATGAATTCAATTGTCAATTCTTAAGTTCTCAGACAAGTTACACTTCCATCACTTAATAGCATAACTTGAAGTTGCAACAAGATAACGCCCCGACACATTTTAGTAAGTATATGAAAAACTTTTATACTGCTAACAACATTGAGCTCTATCGCTTTCCAGTAATGAGTCCAGACTGAAATCCACTTTTTCACTGCTGGAATCCACTGAAGTCAAACATTTCCCCTGAAGAATGTACCACATATGACTTATTAAATGAAGAAGTAAAGAGGGCGTTGGAGTAAATCTCGTTAGATATCATCAATCATTTGATTGACTCTATGCCCAAAAGGTTAGAAGAAGTAATAAAATAGAAAGGAGACGCTACTAAACATTGAGTTAATATATAGTTAAAATTAATACAAAAAATAGTTTTGAAATAGTTAGTATTTTTTGAAATCAAAGTTGGCTTGGCGACCACAGTAGTCTCCAAACTGTTTATTCCATTTTTAAGCACTTTGAAGTTACAGGCAAGCTAGAAGCTTCTCATGCCGATAATAGTGTCAGAAAATTTGACTAAGCTGAGATTTTCGCGTTGTTAAATATCGCCAGAGCCATAGATTCGAAACTCGACGAATCATAGCTGAAAAATACTAAGCCCTTCGTGGAATTTCCATGTCTCTAACAACGGTATCTCGTCTCCTGGCCAAATTCAGTTTAAGCTTCTATGTTGCTAAGATAAAGCCAAAGCTTACCGAAAAGCATAAATTGGAAAGTTTGAACTTTGCTCGAATGAACCTGAAACAACCAATTGAATATTGGAGAACTTTTTAGTATACCGATGAGTATCGCTCAAAATGCTATGCAAATCGAGCGAGTAGAGTGCTCAGAACACCTAAAGACGAGTGGAATCCGAAGTATTTTCTCGAAGTGTAAAATATGGACTGTTTTCGTGCATGATCTATAGTACGATTAGCTATAGATATAAGGGTCCATTATGGTTTATGCCATGCGGTACGACCATGAATTCAATTGTCAATTCTTAAGTTCTCAGACAAGTTACACTTCCATCACTTAATAGCATAACTTGAAGTTGCAACAAGATAACGCCCCGACACATTTTAGTAAGTATATGAAAAACTTTTATACTGCTAACAACATTGAGCTCTATCGCTTTCCAGTAATGAGTCCAGACTTAAATCCACTTTTTCACTGCTGGAATCCACTGAAGTCAAACATTTCCCCTGAAGAATGTACCACATATGACTTATTAAATGAAGAAGTAAAGAGGGCGTTGGAGTAAATCTCGTTAGATATCATCAATCATTTGATTGACTCTATGCCCAAAAGGTTAGAAGAAGTAATAAAATAGAAAGGAGACGCTACTAAACATTGAGTTAATATATAGTTAAAATTAATACAAAAAATAGTTTTGAAATAGTTAGTATTTTTTGAAATCAAAGTTGGCTTGGCGACCACAGTACTTGTCAGTGGTCCAATATGAAATCAATATCGAAGCATATTGAGCAGCTCCCTGATAAATCATAAGAAATATCAAGTACATAACAAAATAGAATATTTTACCACTCTTGATAAACTTTCCATAAATATTCCAACTAACATTACCAGTTCCAGATAAAACCTCTTCTTTTACTAACTTTCCGTTTGATTCAGTTTTAGTAATTTCTTTAACAGGTTTTTAAGCTAAAGAGGATTCTGCTACAAATGTGGCGGATTCAAGCTTTGTTCCTTCTTCAATTTATATAATATTTCCTTAATTTATTGTTAAAACACGTTTGCAATCAGAAAAATAGTGGGTTTGATGTGATGCAATGAGCACTGTTTTATTTTAAGCGAGCAAATAACCTAAAATGACTTCGTTCCATATTTTTTGGCCAACATGAGCATCAACAGCGGATAATGGGTCATCTAGCAGATAAATATCTGCGTCATTATAAATAGCTCTAGCTAAAGAAATTCGAGCTCTTTAACCTCCGCTCAACGTAACCCCTCTTCCTCCAACTTCAGTGAGATCTCCAGCATTAAATATTTCAAAATCTGGTAGAAGACAGCAAATCTCCACTATTTTATCATATTTTTCTTGTACATATGGTTTGTAGAAGCATATATTGTCTCTTATTGTGGAGGAGAATATCGGCGAGTTTTGCGGGCAGAATGCGATTGTTCCTCCCAATTTTATGTACACCTCACTTTAGTCCTTAAGTATTTGTTGATCTCCAAAATAATCAAATTTTAGTTCATTTTAACGTGAAATATTATTTTTAACATCAACCGCCTTCATTTCGCCTATTATACAGTTGAACAAAGATGATTTACCTGAGCCAACTGGTCCTTTGATTCCGATGAGTTCTCCTCGTTTAACTTTCAGATTAAGATTCGAGATTACTGGGCGGATAACAGTTTCTACTTTTTGTGAATGTTATTTTACATTATAAGTGATAACGCATTTATGTAAATAGTTCTTTTCTATTATATCTTGTTTTGAGTCATTTTTGGTTGGAGTGAAATACGAGTCCATGTAGTTCTTGATGCTCATAAAATATGTTATTGCAGGCAAATTATATTTCACGCACACCTAAACAGCAAGTTAGCTAGTTAAATCAAAGTTGTTACTATTTATGCAATCAATTATATTTTCTGCTTTTTCTTGGGCAATTACAGTTTTATTGCTTTAAACAGCAGTCTTTTGATTAGAATTTTGTATTTTTGAAAAGTATTTATCCAAGCGTTTAACATTTGCGTTCATTTCTTTCAATCTGTCAATTTACATGTAATAACTTGAGTCCAGATCTGGCGAAATGTGCAAATCTTCTTCTAGTCCGTATGCGTAGCTGTGATTTCCGGTGATTTCGATTGCGTTTTCGTATTCTGCGCTCGTATCGATCATGGTTCTGTCAATTTCGCTCAACTATAAGAATGCTGATATTCTTTTGAACGAAACGATTCCGTCTTGTAGTGCCATGAGTACGATGGGTAATATTCCGATGCTGACTTGAATAAACGTGAATAGGTATATCATGGTGAAGCTTTTAGTGATGTCCAGTCTATCTAGTCCAATTAAAGCCCCGAATGCGATGGTGGCCATGATCATGTAGCTCGTGAATCCGGTTGATACGTGCCCTGTGAACGCCATGCTCGCCCTGGCAACTTATTTAAGTTCTTATTTACGTGCGTTTTCGATCCTTTTCTCGTGGTATTGCTCCATATTGAACAATTTTATTACTTTAACCGCGTTAAGTATTTCCTGTATCTTTTAGCTCCTAATATCTTTCAATGTGGCCATCCTGCTCAGAGATTTTGACATAATCTTCGCGCACGTTCCAATAATCGGAATAAATATAAGTATTCCTCCCACTCCAATCAGAGCGGCCCCGTTTATATAAACGCCCAGGTAGACAACGGCAACTATTAAACTCATCGGAACACTAAAAAGAAAGTAAAACAACTGAGTGAAGAACTGTATTTTGAGCGTGTCCGTGAACAGAATATTGGACAGAGAGCCCTGCGCGTTCGTGTTCTTCGCGCTTTCGGACAAAACGGTCATTTTGTTAAAAAGAAGGTCTAAAAGGGACCCCGTTATTTGAACCCCGAATTTCGTGCAGCTGAAACTGCAAATTGAGTCGCCAAACGAATTCAAAGTCAACCCAACACCAATTAGAATCCAATAGGGATAAAGGGTGCTGAAAACGTAATTCAAACCTTGGTGTAAAGTGAATTACCTTAAAATAACGTTTTATTACTGAGCAAAATCACAGCTGAAGAAATTTAAAGGGGTTAGATTCTATTAAAAAGCATTAATGCACAACGGAGCCAAGCAAGAGGATAAAACCATCATAGGAACACCAACAAACAAACCAGACAAAGAACTGCGATTGATTTTCAAAAAATGCTTCAACAATGGCTTCCGCGGATCCCTGTTGTACTCAGACGCAAACTTCGCACCCAGAATTTTCGTATCAAGCTGAATCTTCGTCAATTTCAAATCACTAATCTACAAAGGACGCATGCGCGCCTACTTCACCACAGGAGTTAACCAAGACCAGCTTATATCCTGCATTCTGGAGTGGTTTCCAAAATACAGAATTCCCGCTTTAAATCACAAAAATGAAGTAATAACGAAAGGATATATATGAGCTATTAATAACAAATATTTTAAAACATGAAACTACATGAAAATTATTAAATAGATTTAACATAGAGATATGCTCTTATTTCAATTATCAACCTTTTAATATTTATTGAAAATGTATTGAAAATTAGTAAATACTCAACCTACTACAGGCAGAATAAATAGAGTGAATTTTGGAGCTCATTTGATGTTGAATCCCACAGAAACTGAACCCTTATCATCAGTACTAAGGCTCAATTTAATCATTCCATCTTCATCTCATAAATCATCAATCCACAAATCCAAACTTATTTACACAATAACGTACCTCAAACTAATCTCAATATCATACATCAGCTTCTATAATTGTCACTACCTGAGTATATAGTACTAGTATACATTTTCTTTTAATATATTGTTCTATTAGATGTGTGAGGGGGTTAAGTTATTTTACTGATAAAATGAGTAATAATAGAAGAGTGAGCCAATATACTACGTACTACAGAAATCCGCATATAAGAGGGGTCCTTTTTCATTTATAAGAGGGTTGACCAATGATTTTCGGACCCCCTATATAAATGAACCAAATCTTACAAAATACCCGCATAAATAGCTTATATTTATGATTATTTTAGTTATTTTCAACAATATTATGATACAAAAAGATAACTTAGAAGTGAGGTTCGTCATTTATAAGAGGGTTAGGGGCTTTTTTGAAGGGGTACTTCACTAATAAATGAAAAAGGATCCCTCTTATATGCGGATTTCTGTAGTAAATTAAACTCTGTAATGTAATATATAACAATACTAATTTTCGATATATAGATAATATCTAAATTTAATCTTTTCCACACCATACCTATAGAAAATGCCAAAATATGACTATTCCCAAGTCATGGTTATGTTCAATGAAGCCGATACAGGTGCTAAGAACAAAGCTTTGTAATTCACTGAGATCACCACTTATTTCACCAAGAAGGGCATTGAATTTGATAAGGTTAAGGCCAAAGAAGTCTTTGATAGAGTTGATTTAGCTGGACAAAAGGGTAAGGGTAAGAAGGACCACAATCTTTAATTGGACGAGTTTGAAGAGTTCTGCAATGAACTGTTCCCATGATGAGGTTATTTTATTTATTGCGCATTTCTAATCAGTAGACTAATAATAGATTGGTTACTATTATGTTGATTAATTAAATTCGATGATATATTCTGTAATTCTAGTGTATTTGCAACAATTATATTAATCGAACAGCTGTTAAAGTATGATGAAGGAGCCAGTAATCTGCAAAAGTTACTCAAGGCCAACGTAAAAATAGTGCAGAACACGAAGACGTACGCGGAGATGAAGGAGATTCTGGAGCTCATGCTGAAGTCTGTCGTCCAAGCCGCTCAGCACTTTATCAAGTAGTAAAAATAATATTCGGGCTTCGTCGCCTTCTGGTGCGGGAAGGAGCTGAGCCAGATCGGAAAGAACGCGGAAAGCAAGCTAAAACAAGACTTTTACATGGAGGGCCACCTGGAGATATTCAAGACACAAATAGCTCAAATATCAGACAAGTACTGCGCCATTTTCGACGAGAAGCACGCGCTGATCAACTCTAGAGAGCAATTCGGCCACATCTACACCGAGAACATCCTCTTTGAGAACATAAACGCTCAGATGGACGACTACGTAAACAACACCGAACTATCAAACGTACTGATCAACTTTTAAAGGTTCGAGCTCAGCTTTGACGCCATCGACTCGTTCATCAGGAAGAGGATCGCAGAGATTTACTTTCAAACGGCCGTTCAACTGATCAAAATAAACTCAACCGCCCAAGCTGTTTAATATTTGGAGATGAGCAGGGACGCGTTCCCGATGAGAGAGAACTACTTACTGAGCGCTAGATTACAAGCTAGAAGCGGGAAGGAGAAGGAAGCGAGGGATATCATGGAGTAGTGGGACAGGATCATTGAGGGCGTGTGAAGATGATGTTAACATTATTATTGTCTTGATAGAAGTGATTCCTAAACTAGTCTGGATAAGGATTATGTAAATGAAACCTATTTAAAATTAAAAACTTGTAAGAAGTCTAGAACTTGAACTTCTTATTAACATATGTAAATATTCAATAATTTGGAATTTTTAACACTCTGGTTAAGAAATGATAATCAATAAATGTTACATGATCTAATATATCAACAATGTGAGAACTTTAAGTTATATCCAATATTTTAAAATTTATGTATAGTTTGGTTATTAAACAAGCTCTTCATTAATTGTGAACATTAATCACATTAAAAATATACCAAAATATTATCAAATATAAAGTAACGGTTGATTAGCTCTGAGTACTATTTGATTAAGGAAGTGGATAATTAACCAAATAGCTATAATTATTGAATTGAAGTATTAAATAAACGACTTTATAATTAGTTTAAATGAAGAAATATAATTCTTTTAATCCTCGTTGAATTTTTGCATAACTATGTGCAAATGTTGATTGTATAATAGTATAGATTTTAGTAAATTATAGTAAAGTTTACAAAAATCAAACCTCATAAATATTTTGAAGAAAACAGAAAGCATAAAATATTATTATTTAGTTTAAATCTGATAAATTATCGATTATTATCATTGAACAGTCTTTTATGTAACATATCTAATCATTAACCAAGTATGGAGCGGTGTTTATTAAATTAAAGAATAAAAATTGATTAAATAGATGAATTACATAGGACATCACAAATAGAACAAAGTGGTTGGCAAATAAGAGGTTACCTTGTGTACTTGTGAGACTTTACCGTACCCCAAATAAATAATAATAACCGAAAATAAAAAACTAAAATGAAAAGAACAACGAAACAACTAAAATAACGACAATGAGGCAAGTAATGAATGAAGTAAATATAAGAATACCTAACTTCCCACAAATGACCATAAGCTTATCATCCAAGATCCACCAAAAGCACAAAACCACCTAACAAACACCAACCTAACATAAACTAAGATACAAACACAAACCAAAAACCAATCGGCCACGAATGCCACAAATCACCATAAGACTAGGTCGCCCAACCTTATCAACTCCAATAGTACTGTCACAGAGATGATTTACTTTAACTATGTCACGCAATTGCATAAATAAAAGGGAGCTCTAACCAAGCATGAAGAATTAAATACAGCCGGAACGAATTAAAGGAGACCGAGTGAGGTATTTAAATTAATTATGTACTGTTACCTACTGTAGTGCTAATAATGTGATTATTTAGTACAATAATGTGAAAATAATAATAACCGGTTTGAGTACCTCAAAACAGTTGAGTACTCTGAGACAGATGAGTACCCCAAAACAGTTGAGTACTCTGGGACAGATGAGTACCCCAAAACAGTTGAGTACTCTGGGACAGATGAGTACCCCAAAACAGTTGAGTACTCTGAGACAGATGAGTACCCCAAAACAGTTGAGTACTCTGGGACAGATGAGTACCCCAAAACAGTTGAGTACTCTGAGACAGATGAGTACCCCAAAACAGTTGAGTACTCTGGGACAGATGAGTACCCCAAAACAGTTGAGTACTCTGAGACAGATGAGTACCCTGACTAACTAGAATATCGTGATCAACTAGAATATGAAGTGACACATGTAAACCACTTAAAATAGCTCGAAGCTGGCAGGAAAATAACTAAATATTGAGCATTCACATATTACCTATGTTATACCAATTTGCTACATTACAAGATCTCCACTATCATTTTCTATAACAGTTTAAGTCTCATCCGATTCATCAATTTGTAAATCATTACTACGGATAAATCACAACGAACATCAACGAGCTATAGTGTAAGAAATACTCAAACAGTGCTACATATGGGACTAGTGTGGCCACTTCACGTCTAACGAAGCAACGCACTCCTTGCATCTCACAAACTGTATTTATCAACATTAGTAATTCCGTTGGGAGGTAGCTCAAGATAATCAAGACAAACAACGAACTAAAATACTGATTAATAACCAAATAGTTTGTAACAAGGATTGTAGAGCAAACAAAACAAATAGCCTACTACTAGATTCATAACAGCTGGCAAGAGGTAGGACCAGAACGATGAAAACCCAGGAAGAAATATGTTATAAAAATTATTATACAACTTTGACAAAATAGTTTAAGATAAGTAGAACTCACTAAATAGTACAACGCCGAGGAAAAGTATTGGATAGAAAGGAAGGGGTAATACTTCTGTTAACTATATAAGGAGAATAAAAATAACGCTAAACTTCTTAAACCAGTTTTTATGGTAATTTGTAAAAATGCACACCCCAAAGGTCGATACTTACGAGTACTCTCCTGCCAAATAGAAACAGTACACTGAACGAATGGTTGTGAGACACATCGAAACATTTAGAGCTGTTGATAGAGCAAGCGACTAAATCAACAGAGATGCTACAGGCGAAAAATATGAACCAATCTCAGAGGAAGAAAGAATCATACAGAATAACATTCACTTCCTTCAAAACAAACCTATTGCAGAAATTTTACTCACTACAAGCAAAGATAAAGTGCTTTAACCAGCTACGAACGACTTAGAACCCAAATATGTAAAAGATCAAATCTAATCACTTTAATGGTTTACGGCTGGACCATCTGGTTGACCATCTGACTTCGGTCAACGCACATCCTGTATGCAACAAGAACAGTTTCAGAAATATTTGTTAACTAGCTAACAGACACGTTCAACGAGTTAAAAAGAGAGAATAACCAAGCACAAAACATAATATTTTCAAATTCAAAGTAGCTTACATTCCTAAAAAATCAGGTCATATGTTGAACAACAATTAAAACCACTTTGAACCATAAAATGATGATACTTAAACTGAAGGAACTCAAAATTCAGCTTAAGACGACATTATCTGGGACGTGGTTAAAGTTTATATTAAAAATGCGTTCAACTTACTCCATGCATGATACTTGTCTAAGTTTAAGCACATGTCTTCGCGGGTAACATACATTATGTTGAAGAAGCGGCCTCATATCCAGCTGTCGATGGAAATATCCATCTAATTCTGTCGCTTCTTTGCACTCTTCTTTTCGCTTTGACTTTATTTCTTTTTCTACTGGACAGGTAGAGATGCTGTTTCAGAACTTCATGTTTTAGACTTCTTACAGGCTTTAAATTTTAAATAGGAGTATCTTGAATTGTGGTCGGTTGATTAGTTAACGTTTATAGAACGTCTTTAATATCAATATTAAGTTGGATTGAATCTTATTAATTGGCGACTTTAATTGGTCTTCACCGTAAAAGTCAATAACTTCTTCCAGATCACAGCATACTTACTCCTAATATTCTTTCAGATTATCATCTTCCCAATGGCGTCTTAATTCGCTTGCTTGTGCATCGGCTTCAATAGTTATATTGCACTTGGCTTTAGTTCCGCGGGACACTGTACTCGAATATACTATATATCACACAAGATAGCGTTGATAAGTTAAGTTTCATCAAAATAATACATATAACATTTGATTTAATTTTATAAAACTATATTCACTCAAATACAGCCATTTTCAGAAATGAAATTATTACCGTTTATTAATTAAACTTAAACGTTTTCGCAATTTATAATAGGGGCTCCGTTTATGTTTGATATTCCAATTGATTTTGTGGATGTAATTTAAATTGTTCCATATTGCACATTTGGATATTAAGTTATTAAGTTAATTTATTATCTTGTACTTTATGTATTAATATATATTGAATCAATTATTGAATTACGAATATATGTTTACGTTGGTTGTTAACTATTTGAAGAGTATTACATGCCTATAAATGAACCACTAGTTAAACTATTTCCAGAAATCATTACAATTCTTACATTATGGATTTGCAAATTATCAAAAACTGTAATATCACATTCAACTAATGAACCTATAGCGGCTCCAATAATACCAGATTAATTTGTGTTTGAAGAAATATTTGTATATTAAATTTGAGAATTAATAATATATAGTTTGCTTTTAACTACTGCTCCGAGTAAACCTCCACCATAACTATCTATTCCATTGATTATTTAGTTTGCGAAAATAAGTTATATGTTAATTATATTGATATTAGACTCTACACAATATGCATTTAAACCACCATTAAGTGATTAACCTATTGAATTTGATTATATATTAATGTATAATAATTATATATTTTCTTGAAAAGCATCAGAATATAGTTAAGCTCCATTAACCCCACTAATATGACTATTAAGTATTGATGAGTTGCCGGTTAATATTATATTTGTGATTTTTATATTTCTTATTCTAGATTGTGTATAATACTATTCTCCTTAAATACCACCTAAACTTGCGAATAATTTACATATTTATGACAAATTTGAATTTTATATATCAGTTGATATTATACTTATATTTGAATGATTTGTCATCGCGATAATACCGCCTGTTTATCCTATCAGTGTATTATCAAAATTAATATTCTAAATATTGTCAATTCCTTTGATTTATGATTTATTAATTTATGAATTATATATATTTAACAAGGAGTTAACAGCAATGCAAATATATCCACCAGAATGTGGTAAATTTGCATTTGATACTATCTAAGAATATGTTACAAATATCTTTGATATTGTAATGTTACAATTTTCACTGTATGCTATTAATCCAGACGAATAACTAAAATTATTTTATGACACGACCGATTAATTATCAAATTGAATGTCAGTACCAATAAACTTTGTCATATACGCATATGATAAAACTCCACTTGCAAATGATTTATTTTAAGATTTACTTTATATTGTAGAATCATGAACATAACATTTCTCAATAGTCAAATTCATTTTGTTATTAACGTATCCAATTACACATGAAGAATATGAATTGTAGTTTAATGCTATACTTTATACTTATACACTAATTTTCAATCCATAATATGTATTAATAAATACACTTTAAATAAATCCAAATAGTCCTCCACTTATAGAGCATTAAATCTATGTTGAACTTAATATAATAGAATTAGCTAATTCTATATTATGAATTGTGAAATTACTATTTTATTAACCACAAATTAATGCAACGTTAGAAGCAGCACTAATGTTCCCATAAATGATCGAGTGCTTAAATAGAACTTATTTTGCATTACAATTACCAATCAATGCAGCAATATTTATTTCATTATCTTCATAACTGCTTTTTTAGATTGAAACAAAAGTTATTTATATATTAGTAAACGTACCATAATTACAATCTATAGTTAAAAGTCCCATTGTTCCAAAGTTGGAGAACTAACCATTTCCAAACGCAGAATAATTGATATTTACATCCATAAAAGAAATTTTACCTCCTATTGTTCCAAAGAGGCCATATTAATTCAAAGCAGAACCAGCAAAAGTTGTATTTTCAAATGCACATAACTAATTAATAGAAATAATCGAAGAAATTGAAGTGCCGATTATTATTCCTGAACTATTTACAAAGTTTGCGGTTTGTTTCAAGTAGGTTTGAACTGCAGTGTCATGAATAATCACAGAAGAGGTGCTAATCTGAGAGATTACACCACCATATTATAACTGATTTGAACTGGTTGATGTTAATGTGGTTTGTATACTTCTAGCAATTTATAAACCAACTGATAAAACTAATTATTTAATTAATATTGACGAAGTAGAAATTTAAACGAATAAGTAAGAAGATTAGTTCCCAAACATATAAGTATTTGGCTTGAAATTTACATTGGTTATCGAAATTTGTGCTTAATTTGAGTTTAAAACACACAGTGACATACATTATTTGCTGTAATATGCACCAGTAACTTAGTAATTTCTTATATTCAAAACACTATTTTATAAACCTATTAACGAAATGTTTCCATTACTCAAATTTGAAATCAACATGCTAACATACAAGTTTCTAATGCATAAGCCAGTTGATTCTCGTGATAAAATATTCAGTTGCATTGAAATTGCACTCAAAGAACCAATTTTAGACAATATAATAATATTATTCATTGATTTAATGTTTTGATCTGATATTATTGAACCTGACTGTATTGATTAACTTCCAATTTGCACTTTGATATTGTAATAATATGTTTAATGATTGTATAGTGAAAACGAATTAGTTAACGAGTTATCAAGTATATTTATAAACACGTTATTAACTATTTATGTGTTACCAAATACATAAGATGAAGAGAAATTTGAACTGCTTACAGTTTGAGATATTGTTGAAATATCAAATTTCTAAATGAAGGCCATTTAATTACATATTAGTTCAGGAAGTTAAAAGTCGTTTATTTCCAATTCAGGTTCTAATTCAGCATTTTCTTAATCAACTAATTTATTTTACAAATCAGAAACTGTGCTGAGCAATGAGTTAATAGTATAATTTTATTGGGTCAGTGTGTAATTTATACTTGAAAAGTTATTAGCAATTTCATTGTTTTTCAAATTAATTGACGAATTAATAGTACTAATTGTTGTATTAATTTGTAACACACTTGAGTTTATCATATTTTGTAAATTAGTACTGTTGGCAGCAATTGCGATGTTAATCAGAGTAACATTATTAAATATGCTTTAATCAAGAACAGATGAATAAATTTGCAATTATTACTATAATTAAGTTGTATTTCCAAAAATGTATTGTTATGATTTATTAAATAATTGTTCTGAGGTTAACTTTGATTAATTTATTTATTCATTAAGATTTTAGTTCATTATATTCAATGAATCTAACGTTGATAATATGTCTTGTTAAATAATAACAAATTAATAATCTAGTTTACTTACTAATGAAATTGTATTTGTTAATTGAGATGCTAAATCGATACAATATGAAATATTTAATATATACCCTTCCTTACAAACGCATTGAGAACCATTAAATATAAATGGATCAACACAAGTGTACGAGTCGTTGATTTCTAAATGTTAACTATTAATTAGTTCATCAGTACATAGTCCATATGTATATTTTGTATTAGTTATTTAGCATATTGATATACAATTGTGAATCAAAGAAGTTGAAAACTATAATAACTTTTATTGAATATCATTAAAATCATAACAAACGATAACATTGCTTATGCTAGCAGTAATTTGAGTATTTATTATTGCAACTAAAACGTAACTATACTATTTAAGCTAATTAGACCCTAAAATATTAACATTATTTAAACTGAATGAACCAATTGAAGACATGTTCATAACTATGCCAGCGGAATATAAACTTGAAAATCTATATTGAATTGAAGTATTCAACAATTCAATTATTTATTGACTGTTAAACAATAATCCAGAGAGCATTTATCCACATGCTACAAATACTAAAGTAGATGTTTCAATTTAAATATCGCATTAAAAACAGATAAGAGCACCTTTATAACTATTATATGTAATTGTAATATTAATAATCGATTATTGTATGTTTT
Source organism: Hexamita inflata (assembly GCA_963988835.1). Lineage (NCBI taxonomy): Eukaryota > Fornicata > Diplomonadida > Hexamitidae > Hexamita > Hexamita inflata. The sequence goes on along the minus strand of CAXDID010000787.1, from coordinate 137,627 downwards.
TGATATTGGAATCGAATCCAAAAACTGCAAAATTATTATCATTATTTATGCTACTAATTATTTCTGATTTAGAAACCGATTTTGTATTAACAAAAATGTTTTGCTGTTTGCTAAACTAAACCATTGACATACTATTATATATTTGCATATTGTTTAATTATTAACTCTTTTAACAATATTGATATTATTATTCATTTAATAATATGTTTTAATTACATACTAATGCTTTATCTAATTACAATTTAACCATACGATTAATTAAAAATATAGAAGATAATGTGAGACTCATATTTTACTTATGAAAAGAACTAATGTCAACACATGCGCTGAGATGACATAGATTATCATAGCCTATAATATGATATCTACACGCACGCTATAAAAATACTATAATTCGACAGCCACTAATTTTTCTCCACGTTAAAAATCATCTCGAGTGATCCAAACGATCATAGTTCGGACTACGTATTATTTGATGACATTTGATTAGCTCCTCACATGTATTTTTGATGTATATCCACCAAAAATTTGTTATTGCATAATTTGTTTTATCAGTAGGTTCCGCTGGTAAATAATTACTTTATACATATAATCACATAGTGAGTGAACCGATAAATGCATCGCACCGTAAATTACATCTATACTGATCATCCTTTTCTCAGATTATCACATCTTTTCCTTTCTAACTTGATACGTTCTTAAATTTAGTTCTTTTTGCTTTGTTTTTGGTATGAACCAATGATGACCACTCAAAAATATTTTCTATGTGAACGAAAGTATTATATTTTAAGAATCCATAGTATTTGATATATACATTTTCAATTTTAACTTAAATCATCCATGTGTTTTGGCTATAAAGCAAATAGTTTAGCATGAAGTGGAAAATTTTGCACATGGAAAATATTACTTATAGTCTAAAAATTATAATAATAAAGTAAATAATTATAAAATTCGTTTTTCTTCCATTATATACTGTTACCTACTGTAGTGCTAATAATGTGATTATTTAGTACAATAATGTGAAAATAATAATAACCGGTTTGAGTACCTCAAAACAGTTGAGTACTCTGAGACAGATGAGTACCCCAAAACAGTTGAGTACTCTGGGACAGATGAGTACCCCAAAACAGTTGAGTACTCTGAGACAGATGAGTACCCCAAAACAGTTGAGTACTCTGAGACAGATGAGTACCCTGACTAACTAGAATATCGTGATCAACTAGAATATGAAGTGACACATGTAAACCACTTAAAATAGCTCGAAGCTGGCAGGAAAATAACTAAATATTGAGCATTCACATATTACCTATGTTATACCAATTTGCTACATTACAAGATCTCCACTATCATTTTCTATAACAGTTTAAGTCTCATCCGATTCATCAATTTGTAAATCATTACTACGGATAAATCACAACGAACATCAACGAGCTATAGTGTAAGAAATACTCAAACAGTGCTACATATGGGACTAGTGTGGCCACTTCACGTCTAACGAAGCAACGCACTCCTTGCATCTCACAAACTGTATTTATCAACATTAGTAATTCCGTTGGGAGGTAGCTCAAGATAATCAAGACAAACAACGAACTAAAATACTGATTAATAACCAAATAGTTTGTAACAATAATTGTAGAGCAAACAAAACAAATAGCCTACTACTAGATTCATAACAGCTGGCAAGAGGTAGGACCAGAACGATGAAAACCCAGGAAGAAATATGTTATAAAAATTATTATACAACTTTGACAAAATAGTTTAAGATAAGTAGAACTCACTAAATAGTACAACGCCGAGGAAAAGTATTGGATAGAAAGGAAGGGGTAATACTTCTGTTAACTATATAAGGAGAATAAAAATAACGCTAAACTTCTTAAACCAGTTTTTATGGTAATTTGTAAAAATGCACACCCCAAAGGTCGATACTTACAAGTACTCTCCTGCCAAATAGAAACAGTACACTGAACGAATGGTTGTGAGACACATCGAAACATTTAGAGCTGTTGATAGAGCAAGCGACTAAATCAACAGAGATGCTACAGGCGAAAAATATGAACCAATCTCAGAGGAAGAAAGAATCATACAGAATAACATTCACTTCCTTCAAAACAAACCTATTGCAGAAATTTTACTCACTACAAGCAAAGATAAAGTGCTTTAACCAGCTACGAACGACTTAGAACCCAAATATGTAAAAGATCAAATCTAATCACTTTAATGGTTTACGGCTGGACCATCTGGTTGACCATCTGACTTCGGTCAACGCACATCCTGTATGCAACAAGAACAGTTTCAGAAATATTTGTTAACTAGCTAACAGACACGTTCAACGAGTTAAAAAGAGAGAATAACCAAGCACAAAACATAATATTTTCAAATTCAAAGTAGCTTACATTCCTAAAAAATCAGGTCATATGTTGAACAACAATTAAAACCACTTTGAACCATAAAATGATGATACTTAAACTGAAGGAACTCAAAATTCAGCTTAAGACGACATTATCTGGGACGTGGTTAAAGTTTATATTAAAAATGCGTTCAACTTACTCCATGCATGATACTTGTCTAAGTTTAAGCACATGTCTTCGCGGGTAACATACATTATGTTGAAGAAGCGGCCTCATATCCAGCTGTCGATGGAAATATCCATCTAATTCTGTCGCTTCTTTGCACTCTTCTTTTCGCTTTGACTTTATTTCTTTTTCTACTGGACAGGTAGAGATGCTGTTTCAGAACTTCATGTTTTAGACTTCTTACAGGCTTTAAATTTTAAATAGGAGTATCTTGAATTGTGGTCGGTTGATTATTTAACGTTTATAGAACGTCTTTAATATCAATATTAAGTTGGATTGAATCTTATTAATTGGCGACTTTAATTGGTCTTCACCGTAAAAGTCAATAACTTCTTCCAGATCACAGCATACTTACTCCTAATATTCTTTCAGATTATCATCTTCCCAATGGCGTCTTAATTCGCTTGCTTGTGCATCGGCTTCAATAGTTATATTGCACTTGGCTTTAGTTCCGCGGGACACTGTACTCGAATATACTATATATCACACAAGATAGCGTTGATAAGTTAAGTTTCATCAAAATAATACATATAACATTTGATTTAATTTTATAAAACTATATTCACTCAAATACAGCCATTTTCAGAAATGAAATTATTACCGTTTATTAATTAAACTTAAACGTTTTCGCAATTTATAATAGGGGCTCCGTTTATGTTTGATATTCCAATTGATTTTGTGGATGTAATTTAAATTGTTCCATATTGCACATTTGGATATTAAGTTATTAAGTTAATTTATTATCTTGTACTTTATGTATTAATATATATTGAATCAATTATTGAATTACGAATATATGTTTACGTTGGTTGTTAACTATTTGAAGAGTATTACATGCCTATAAATGAACCACTAGTTAAACTATTTCCAGAAATCATTACAATTCTTACATTATGGATTTGCAAATTATCAAAAACTGTAATATCACATTCAACTAATGAACCTATAGCGGCTCCAATAATACCAGATTAATTTGTGTTTGAAGAAATATTTGTATATTAAATTTGAGAATTAATAATATATAGTTTGCTTTTAACTACTGCTCCGAGTAAACCTCCACCATAACTATCTATTCCATTGATTATTTAGTTTGCGAAAATAAGTTATATGTTAATTATATTGATATTTGATGTAAAACCTCACTCGGCATCTGTGATTATTCCTCTTCGTTTATTTCAGTTTACTTTCCTGAGTTGTAAGGTTTCGTTCTTTTGTGATGATTGGTAAGGTCATCGTTTGTTATCCTAGTCAGGGATATTAATGGTATTGTTATTTTGCGATTGTTTTGGTAATTGTGTATATAATTTTTGTATATTGGTTGTGTGTATTGAAGTGTAATTGTTTGTTTCTTAGGTTTAAGTATTTGTTTATTCTCTCTTATTTAAGTTTTGTGTTATGTATTCCTTTTGTGGTTTGGCAATTTATTGGTCATGTTAAGTGATCACTCACTTACATGGGGTGATTTGGTTTATTTTATTTTTTTTTATTTTTTTCTTTTTTTTAAATCTTTTTAATTGTTTCTTTTAGTTCTTCATATCATGTGTTTAGATATTGTTATCTCCAGAGTTTAGTTGTTGTTAGTGTCTCTGTGGTCATGATTGTTTTCTAGGTCGTATTGTATTGATGATTGTTCGTTTCTTGAATGTTGTTTAATTTTTTGATTGTAAGATAGTGTTCGATTTGAGTGTGCTATTAGTATTGATTTACCGATTTGGTTTAAAAGATTTTGTGGGTTTTTAATGAATTTTTTGATATGTGTTAGTGATTCTTGATGTATTGTTAAGTGGTCGCTTATTACTAGTGGTAAAATTTAGTCTTAAGGTACTTTGTAATTCTTAGCATGAGTTTCAAGTTTTGATTTGTATTCCCTATTCATGGTAGAATTGTTTTAGCAAATGCAAAGGTCCCAGAAGTAATGCTTGTTTTGGTATTCGATCGCGATGTCAGCATTACCTTTTAAAATGGGTGTACCGCTCTATTCGTCTGGTGGGTCTCCAGGATCACCTTTGTTCCCCTTTCTGGTTTTACTGTATTAATTATATGTTGGGGATAGTTGCGGCTTGTATTTCGAAGGTAAGTGTTCAACAAGGTCATATTACGCCTTGTTATGCCTTTTAATAGCATAACCTGCTCCACTACTGCAGAAGATTGCGTGGTTCGGATCTGTTATATGCTTTTGACATAGTGGACATATATGAGCATGGTTTCTCGGTTCTAAGGAATCAGAGTCGAACATAATGTCGATTGCTCTCTGGAATTCCATGTTTGTGAGGTCATGATATTTGTGTAGAACCTGTGCTGCAAACGAGTCCATGTTTGTAATTAGTGTTGCGTGGTTTTATTATTCGTTGTGCTCTTTGAGTTAAATGAATAGGTCCTTGTATTGTAATTGTTCAGCGTTGATTTTTTGTGCGGCTTCAAAGTTTCGGCCGGGCAATATGCAATTGAAACCGTTTCTGTTTAGTGGTGCTGACATAATATTGATGAAGTTTTGAATTGTGACTTATCGTTTCTCCCCCATAAAGTCTTCCTCTGAGAATTGTCTAGGGTTAGTTATCATGTAGAATGTTTGGGCCATTACTTCGTCGATTTTATTATAATCTTTTATTGTTTCTTCAACATAATCCTCTATACGCAGTGCCCAGTTAATTTTTGGAATAAGGGATACTAAAAATATTCCTAGGGTTTATGATCGTCCTAGTCCCCTTTCAAGAAGTTGTTCTACAAGTGAATAAATTTCGTCGGCTGTTTGAATAAGTTTCTTGGAAGTGTGTAATCTTGGGTCATTTTCAGTTGATGAGACATTAATGCCGTCAAAGGTAATTACATTATCATTTGCCGTCGAGAAACATTTCTTCTCGTTAATTGTGAATCCATATTTGGAGAATAAATTTGTAGCGAATTGAATTACATCCTTTTCCGTGTCCTGACCAATTTCTATAATTATATCGTCAGCATAACAGCTTATTCGATACTTCTTCCGTAATTCCTCGAGTATGGGCTAGATTGCATAGCTAAAACACAGGGAACTTAAATTGTTTCCTTAAACCAGGTTGTAAGAGGCTGTCTCTCGACAGTTTTGTGCCTGTATCAGTCCGCATAAATAAAGTTGAGTTTGCATTGGTACTAATTGTGTTTCCATGCCATATAATAATGTTTCTAGCTGGGTTTCATTAAATGCGTTTTGGATATCTATTTTCATCACAACTGAATTCTTAGACAGCTTGCGAGCATCCAATTTGCATTATTGCATGCTGTTCTTATCGAATAAATGTTGTTCCTTGCAGAATTGTCGCGGGAGAAGATCTTTTCTTTTCAAGATTACTGTATTGAGAACGTTGCAGAAAGAGTTTTGGATGCAAACAGGTCTCTTGGATATTTTGTCCTCTTTAGGAATGAGTGCTATCAAGTACCTCAAAACAGTTGAGTACTCTGAGACAGATGAGTACCCCAAAACAGTTGAGTACTCTGGGACAGATGAGTACCCCAAAACAGTTGAGTACTCTGGGACAGATGAGTACCCTGACTAACTAGAATATCGTGATCAACTAGAATATGAAGTGACACATGTAAACCACTTAAAATAGCTCGAAGCTGGCAGGAAAATAACTAAATATTGAGCATTCACATATTACCTATGTTATACCAATTTGCTACATTACAAGATCTCCACTATCATTTTCTATAACAGTTTAAGTCTCATCCGATTCATCAATTTGTAAATCATTACTACGGATAAATCACAACGAACATCAACGAGCTATAGTGTAAGAAATACTCAAACAGTGCTACATATGGGACTAGTGTGGCCACTTCACGTCTAACGAAGCAACGCACTCCTTGCATCTCACAAACTGTATTTATCAACATTAGTAATTCCGTTGGGAGGTAGCTCAAGATAATCAAGACAAACAACGAACTAAAATACTGATTAATAACCAAATAGTTTGTAACAATAATTGTAGAGCAAACAAAACAAATAGCCTACTACTAGATTCATAACAGCTGGCAAGAGGTAGGACCAGAACGATGAAAACCCAGGAAGAAATATGTTATAAAAATTATTATACAACTTTGACAAAATAGTTTAAGATAAGTAGAACTCACTAAATAGTACAACGCCGAGGAAAAGTATTGGATAGAAAGGAAGGGGTAATACTTCTGTTAACTATATAAGGAGAATAAAAATAACGCTAAACTTCTTAAACCAGTTTTTATGGTAATTTGTAAAAATGCACACCCCAAAGGTCGATACTTACGAGTACTCTCCTGCCAAATAGAAACAGTACACTGAACGAATGGTTGTGAGACACATCGAAACATTTAGAGCTGTTGATAGAGCAAGCGACTAAATCAACAGAGATGCTACAGGCGAAAAATATGAACCAATCTCAGAGGAAGAAAGAATCATACAGAATAACATTCACTTCCTTCAAAACAAACCTATTGCAGAAATTTTACTCACTACAAGCAAAGATAAAGTGCTTTAACCAGCTACGAACGACTTAGAACCCAAATATGTAAAAGATCAAATCTAATCACTTTAATGGTTTACGGCTGGACCATCTGGTTGACCATCTGACTTCGGTCAACGCACATCCTGTATGCAACAAGAACAGTTTCAGAAATATTTGTTAACTAGCTAACAGACACGTTCAACGAGTTAAAAAGAGAGAATAACCAAGCACAAAACATAATATTTTCAAATTCAAAGTAGCTTACATTCCTAAAAAATCAGGTCATATGTTGAACAACAATTAAAACCACTTTGAACCATAAAATGATGATACTTAAACTGAAGGAACTCAAAATTCAGCTTAAGACGACATTATCTGGGACGTGGTTAAAGTTTATATTAAAAATGCGTTCAACTTACTCCATGCATGATACTTGTCTAAGTTTAAGCACATGTCTTCGCGGGTAACATACATTATGTTGAAGAAGCGGCCTCATATCCAGCTGTCGATGGAAATATCCATCTAATTCTGTCGCTTCTTTGCACTCTTCTTTTCGCTTTGACTTTATTTCTTTTTCTACTGGACAGGTAGAGATGCTGTTTCAGAACTTCATGTTTTAGACTTCTTACAGGCTTTAAATTTTAAATAGGAGTATCTTGAATTGTGGTCGGTTGATTATTTAACGTTTATAGAACGTCTTTAATATCAATATTAAGTTGGATTGAATCTTATTAATTGGCGACTTTAATTGGTCTTCACCGTAAAAGTCAATAACTTCTTCCAGATCACAGCATACTTACTCCTAATATTCTTTCAGATTATCATCTTCCCAATGGCGTCTTAATTCGCTTGCTTGTGCATCGGCTTCAATAGTTATATTGCACTTGGCTTTAGTTCCGCGGGACACTGTACTCGAATATACTATATATCACACAAGATAGCGTTGATAAGTTAAGTTTCATCAAAATAATACATATAACATTTGATTTAATTTTATAAAACTATATTCACTCAAATACAGCCATTTTCAGAAATGAAATTATTACCGTTTATTAATTAAACTTAAACGTTTTCGCAATTTATAATAGGGGCTCCGTTTATGTTTGATATTCCAATTGATTTTGTGGATGTAATTTAAATTGTTCCATATTGCACATTTGGATTTTAAGTTATTAAGTTAATTTATTATCTTGTACTTTATGTATTAATATATATTGAATCAATTATTGAATTACGAATATATGTTTACGTTGGTTGTTAACTATTTGAAGAGTATTACATGCCTATAAATGAACCACTAGTTAAACTATTTCCAGAAATCATTACAATTCTTACATTATGGATTTGCAAATTATCAAAAACTGTAATATCACATTCAACTAATGAACCTATAGCGGCTCCAATAATACCAGATTAATTTGTGTTTGAAGAAATATTTGTATATTAAATTTGAGAATTAATAATATATAGTTTGCTTTTAACTACTGCTCCGAGTAAACCTCCACCATAACTATCTATTCCATTGATTATTTAGTTTGCGAAAATAAGTTATATGTTAATTATATTGATATTAGACTCTACACAATATGCATTTAAACCACCATTAAGTGATTAACCTATTGAATTTGATTATATATTAATGTATAATAATTATATATTTTCTTGAAAAGCATCAGAATATAGTTAAGCTCCATTAACCCCACTAATATGACTATTAAGTATTGATGAGTTGCCGGTTAATATTATATTTGTGATTTTTATATTTCTTATTCTAGATTGTGTATAATACTATTCTCCTTAAATACCACCTAAACTTGCGAATAATTTACATATTTATGACAAATTTGAATTTTATATATCAGTTGATATTATACTTATATTTGAATGATTTGTCATCGCGATAATACCGCCTGTTTATCCTATCAGTGTATTATCAAAATTAATATTCTAAATATTGTCAATTCCTTTGATTTATGATTTATTAATTTATGAATTATATATATTTAACAAGGAGTTAACAGCAATGCAAATATATCCACCAGAATGTGGTAAATTTGCATTTGATACTATCTAAGAATATGTTACAAATATCTTTGATATTGTAATGTTACAATTTTCACTATATGCTATTAATCCAGACGAATAACTAAAATTATTTTATGACACAACCGATTAATTATCAAATTGAATGTCAGTACCAATAAACTTTGTCATATACGCATATGATAAAACTCCACTTGCAAATGATTTATTTTAAGATTTACTTTATATTGTAGAATCATGAACATAACATTTCTCAATAGTCAAATTCATTTTGTTATTAACGTATCCAATTACACATGAAGAATATGAATTGTAGTTTAATGCTATACTTTATACTTATACACTAATTTTCAATCCATAATATGTATTAATAAATACACTTTAAATAAATCCAAATAGTCCTCCACTTATAGAGCATTAAATCTATGTTGAACTTAATATAATAGAATTAGCTAATTCTATATTATGAATTGTGAAATTACTATTTTATTAACCACAAATTAATGCAACGTTAGAAGCAGCACTAATGTTCCCATAAATGATCGAGTGCTTAAATAGAACTTATTTTGCATTACAATTACCAATCAATGCAGCAATATTTATTTCATTATCTTCATAACTGCTTTTTTAGATTGAAACAAAAGTTATTTATATATTAGTAAACGTACCATAATTACAATCTATAGTTAAAAGTCCCATTGTTCCAAAGTTGGAGAACTAACCATTTCCAAACGCAGAATAATTGATATTTACATCCATAAAAGAAATTTTACCTCCTATTGTTCCAAAGAGGCCATATTAATTCAAAGCAGAACCAGCAAAAGTTGTATTTTCAAATGCACATAACTAATTAATAGAAATAATCGAAGAAATTGAAGTGCCGATTATTATTCCTGAACTATTTACAAAGTTTGCGGTTTGTTTCAAGTAGGTTTGAACTGCAGTGTCATGAATAATCACAGAAGAGGTGCTAATCTGAGAGATTACACCACCATATTATAACTGATTTGAACTGGTTGATGTTAATGTGGTTTGTATACTTCTAGCAATTTATAAACCAACTGATAAAACTAATTATTTAATTAATATTGACGAAGTAGAAATTTAAACGAATAAGTAAGAAGATTAGTTCCCAAACATATAAGTATTTGGCTTGAAATTTACATTGGTTATCGAAATTTGTGCTTAATTTGAGTTTAAAACACACAGTGACATACATTATTTGCTGTAATATGCACCAGTAACTTAGTAATTTCTTATATTCAAAACACTATTTTATAAACCTATTAACGAAATGTTTCCATTACTCAAATTTGAAATCAACATGCTAACATACAAGTTTCTAATGCATAAGCCAGTTGATTCTCGTGATAAAATATTCAGTTGCATTGAAATTGCACTCAAAGAACCAATTTTAGACAATATAATAATATTATTCATTGATTTAATGTTTTGATCTGATATTATTGAACCTGACTGTATTGATTAACTTCCAATTTGCACTTTGATATTGTAATAATATGTTTAATGATTGTATAGTGAAAACGAATTAGTTAACGAGTTATCAAGTATATTTATAAACACGTTATTAACTATTTATGTGTTACCAAATACATAAGATGAAGAGAAATTTGAACTGCTTACAGTTTGAGATATTGTTGAAATATCAAATTTCTAAATGAAGGCCATTTAATTACATATTAGTTCAGGAAGTTAAAAGTCGTTTATTTCCAATTCAGGTTCTAATTCAGCATTTTCTTAATCAACTAATTTATTTTACAAATCAGAAACTGTGCTGAGCAATGAGTTAATAGTATAATTTTATTGGGTCAGTGTGTAATTTATACTTGAAAAGTTATTAGCAATTTCATTGTTTTTCAAATTAATTGACGAATTAATAGTACTAATTGTTGTATTAATTTGTAACACACTTGAGTTTATCATATTTTGTAAATTAGTACTGTTGGCAGCAATTGCGATGTTAATCAGAGTAACATTATTAAATATGCTTTAATCAAGAACAGATGAATAAATTTGCAATTATTACTATAATTAAGTTGTATTTCCAAAAATGTATTGTTATGATTTATTAAATAATTGTTCTGAGGTTAACTTTGATTAATTTATTTATTCATTAAGATTTTAGTTCATTATATTCAATGAATCTAACGTTGATAATATGTCTTGTTAAATAATAACAAATTAATAATCTAGTTTACTTACTAATGAAATTGTATTTGTTAATTGAGATGCTAAATCGATACAATATGAAATATTTAATATATACCCTTCCTTACAAACGCATTGAGAACCATTAAATATAAATGGATCAACACAAGTGTACGAGTCGTTGATTTCTAAATGTTAACTATTAATTAGTTCATCAGTACATAGTCCATATGTATATTTTGTATTAGTTATTTAGCATATTGATATACAATTGTGAATCAAAGAAGTTGAAAACTATAATAACTTTTATTGAATATCATTAAAATCATAACAAACGATAACATTGCTTATGCTAGCAGTAATTTGAGTATTTATTATTGCAACTAAAACGTAACTATACTATTTAAGCTAATTAGACCCTAAAATATTAACATTATTTAAACTGAATGAACCAATTGAAGACATGTTCATAACTATGCCAGCGGAATATAAACTTGAAAATCTATATTGAATTGAAGTATTCAACAATTCAATTATTTATTGACTGTTAAACAATAATCCAGAGAGCATTTATCCACATGCTAAAAATACTAAAGTAGATGTTTCAATTTAAATATCGCATTAAAAACAGATAAGAGCACCTTTATAACTATTATATGTAATTGTAACATTAATAATCGATTATTGTATGTTTTTGATATTGGAATCGAATCCAAAAACTGCAAAATTATTATCATTATTTATGCTACTAATTATTTCTGATTTAGAAACCGATTTTGTATTAACAAAAATGTTTTGCTGTTTGCTAAACTAAACCATTGACATACTATTATATATTTGCATATTGTTTAATTATTAACTCTTTTAACAATATTGATATTATTATTCATTTAATAATATGTTTTAATTACATACTAATGCTTTATCTAATTACAATTTAACCATACGATTAATTAAAAATATAGAAGATAATGTGAGACTCATATTTTACTTATGAAAAGAACTAATGTCAACACATGCGCTGAGATGACATAGATTATCATAGCCTATAATATGATATCTACACGCACGCTATAAAAATACTATAATTCGACAGCCACTAATTTTTCTCCACGTTAAAAATCATCTCGAGTGATCCAAACGATCATAGTTCGGACTACGTATTATTTGATGACATTTGATTAGCTCCTCACATGTATTTTTGATGTATATCCACCAAAAATTTGTTATTGCATAATTTGTTTTATCAGTAGGTTCCGCTGGTAAATAATTACTTTATACATATAATCACATAGTGAGTGAACCGATAAATGCATCGCACCGTAAATTACATCTATACTGATCATCCTTTTCTCAGATTATCACATCTTTTCCTTTCTAACTTGATACGTTCTTAAATTTAGTTCTTTTTGCTTTGTTTTTGGTATGAACCAATGATGACCACTCAAAAATATTTTCTATGTGAACGAAAGTATTATATTTTAAGAATCCATAGTATTTGATATATACATTTTCAATTTTAACTTAAATCATCCATGTGTTTTGGCTATAAAGCAAATAGTTTAGCATGAAGTGGAAAATTTTGCACATGGAAAATATTACTTATAGTCTAAAAATTATAATAATAAAGTAAATAATTATAAAATTCGTTTTTCTTCCATTATATACTGTTACCTACTGTAGTGCTAATAATGTGATTATTTAGTACAATAATGTGAAAATAATAATAACCGGTTTGAGTACCTCAAAACAGTTGAGTACTCTGAGACAGATGAGTACCCCAAAACAGTTGAGTACTCTGGGACAGATGAGTACCCCAAAACAGTTGAGTACTCTGAGACAGATGAGTACCCCAAAACAGTTGAGTACTCTGAGACAGATGAGTACCCCAAAACAGTTGAGTACTCTGAGACAGATGAGTACCCTGACTAACTAGAATATCGTGATCAACTAGAATATGAAGTGACACATGTAAACCACTTAAAATAGCTCGAAGCTGGCAGGAAAATAACTAAATATTGAGCATTCACATATTACCTATGTTATACCAATTTGCTACATTACAAGATCTCCACTATCATTTTCTATAACAGTTTAAGTCTCATCCGATTCATCAATTTGTAAATCATTACTACGGATAAATCACAACGAACATCAACGAGCTATAGTGTAAGAAATACTCAAACAGTGCTACATATGGGACTAGTGTGGCCACTTCACGTCTAACGAAGCAACGCACTCCTTGCATCTCACAAACTGTATTTATCAACATTAGTAATTCCGTTGGGAGGTAGCTCAAGATAATCAAGACAAACAACGAACTAAAATACTGATTAATAACCAAATAGTTTGTAACAATAATTGTAGAGCAAACAAAACAAATAGCCTACTACTAGATTCATAACAGCTGGCAAGAGGTAGGACCAGAACGATGAAAACCCAGGAAGAAATATGTTATAAAAATTATTATACAACTTTGACAAAATAGTTTAAGATAAGTAGAACTCACTAAATAGTACAACGCCGAGGAAAAGTATTGGATAGAAAGGAAGGGGTAATACTTCTGTTAACTATATAAGGAGAATAAAAATAACGCTAAACTTCTTAAACCAGTTTTTATGGTAATTTGTAAAAATGCACACCCCAAAGGTCGATACTTACGAGTACTCTCCTGCCAAATAGAAACAGTACACTGAACGAATGGTTGTGAGACACATCGAAACATTTAGAGCTGTTGATAGAGCAAGCGACTAAATCAACAGAGATGCTACAGGCGAAAAATATGAACCAATCTCAGAGGAAGAAAGAATCATACAGAATAACATTCACTTCCTTCAAAACAAACCTATTGCAGAAATTTTACTCACTACAAGCAAAGATAAAGTGCTTTAACCAGCTACGAACGACTTAGAACCCAAATATGTAAAAGATCAAATCTAATCACTTTAATGGTTTACGGCTGGACCATCTGGTTGACCATCTGACTTCGGTCAACGCACATCCTGTATGCAACAAGAACAGTTTCAGAAATATTTGTTAACTAGCTAACAGACACGTTCAACGAGTTAAAAAGAGAGAATAACCAAGCACAAAACATAATATTTTCAAATTCAAAGTAGCTTACATTCCTAAAAAATCAGGTCATATGTTGAACAACAATTAAAACCACTTTGAACCATAAAATGATGATACTTAAACTGAAGGAACTCAAAATTCAGCTTAAGACGACATTATCTGGGACGTGGTTAAAGTTTATATTAAAAATGCGTTCAACTTACTCCATGCATGATACTTGTCTAAGTTTAAGCACATGTCTTCGCGGGTAACATACATTATGTTGAAGAAGCGGCCTCATATCCAGCTGTCGATGGAAATATCCATCTAATTCTGTCGCTTCTTTGCACTCTTCTTTTCGCTTTGACTTTATTTCTTTTTCTACTGAGTAGTATATATAGGGGTTTGAAATCAAATATAGGAATCCACTTTTGAAAATTCTGTTCAAAAAAAAGTTACTGTTTATTAAGAGTTTTTCACAAATATTTGTAAGTCAAACAGTCTATCTTCTGTTTTATATACAAATACTTTAATCCCAAACGTTTTGTAGTTAAAAGTTTGCTTCGCGATATAAACTATGAGCTCAAATGTTATTATATTTGTTTTCTTTAAGTTATTGTTAGAAAAAGGTAGTACGGAAAATAATAAATAATAATTAATAAACAGTAACTTTTTTTGAACAGAATTTTCAAAAGTGGATTCCTATATTGTTATTTCAAACCCCTATATATACTACTAACAATAAAGGTGGAAACGAGTGCGGTTGCTTTTAATTATTTTTTCTTTTATTGTTTTAACTAAATTCTTCTAAAACTATGGTGGTTGAAATCAAGAATGGAAAGTTGTTGTTGGGCTGGTTGTTGTTTAAAAAATAAAAGTTATCACCAACCAATTACAAACCACGCATAATTATTGCTTTCATTGCCGCCACTATTTGCATAATCTGCTGTGACAGTAACTCCGTTTATATCAGCAACTGCATAACCAGCATCGGATCCAGAGCCACCGTTAGAACTAGCTATAACCGTTGTAAATGCTGCATACGCGCACATTTTGAAAGCATTAGCGAACGTAACTGATTTCTAACCCAAATTGCTCCCAACATTTATCGTTCCCCACTTGAAAGTTATTATACCACAAAAAGTCATAGAGTGGTTATCCGCATAATAATTTTCTATTAAAATTTAATTATTTATTTAAGTCTACAAATTAGTTATTGAAGTTGACTGTGTTGTATTCACATTTATTACATCTGTCATTTGAGTCTATAATGTTTTAATATTTGTTTTGTTAGTTGTATTATCAGTCGACAGAGAGCTAACAGAATTGGTTAATGAATTTATTGAGTTTGTATTTGTAAGATTTGTTTGTATCTAACTCGCTTAGAATTATTAGAGAGATGCAATATTATTTTATTAATTTTAGTTCAACTCTTCAATCTAAGTGCATCTGCTTTATAAAACACCGACATTCGACTCCAATGCGATGACCCTTGGTGTTAGGTCACTTGTTGATAATAATTAAACAATTGATTTGTCCTCAAATTTATTAAGACTCGAGTTGTATAAATGCAAAAGCAATCTATCGGGGTTTATTATCGTTTTCTATGACTACAATATAATTCTATCAGGAACTGGTTAGTAATCGTTGTTCGCCCCAAAATAGATATCAACTTTTGGGTTTATAATAAGTGACGTTTTCTAAACGAAGCCTGTAATTTTATCCCAATGCAAAGTCGGATCGTTTTGTATTTAAAACCAACCGTCTTGTGGCTAACCCCAACAATTCATTATAGGAGTCCAACTGTTTGTCAAAGTCTCTAATGTAGTAACTCTTGTTATCTATCCGTTTACTCCGCCGCTTAAGGTTGAGATCGTAACATCTTAGTTTGCATTTACAGTTTCAATTGCTTGGCATCTACTCTATATATTGACATCAGCGTTTTCAAGTGCTGTTAGCCTTGAGTTCTATGTCGTGTCCAAGAGTTTAATTTGTTAGATGTCGCCTGTAATTGTTATATCATTTTGTTTTATTTCATTGATTGATAAAATCATTGTTTGTTAATTGGTTTATAAAGATTATATATTATTACTACAAAACTAAATATTATTTTCATCTGTTGTAAGTCTATTAGTTATCTCTGTTATATTCTCATCAATGTCATCAAATCTTTGTTTGTAAACCTCTCCTGTTGTTTGATTACTTGCTTCCAAAATATCCAGCCTTCCATCTTGCAATTATTACTATGCGTCCATCTCCCCTTTAGAATACGTATCTTTCTAATCAGCTTTTGTTTGGCTTAGTCCTGTTATAGTTGCAGTTAGTGCCGCATCCACAGCCGCTTGTGAAGTTATAAACGTTTTCAGTTTACCAAGTGCGTCCGTCGCAGTTGTTTGAGCAGTTGTTGCCTTTGCATCTGTTGCTTCTTCTTTTGCTGTAAGGTCAGCTGCCGTTCCTTTCAATAAAGTTATGTCCTCTGAGTTTTACAACATGCTGCTTTCATCGAGTATCTACTAGGCTTTTACTTCTTACAACTCAGCTGCCACAGTTGCACTCTAAGCCTCAACTCCTCCAATAGTTACCAACATACCGTCAAGTTTTAAATTCTACTCATCAATTTTTACTTTCATTTCCACGATATCCACAGCTGCTTTTCCAGCTATTGCTGTAGTAGCTGCCAAGTCAACTCCTAATAAGGCAACAGTTGCTTATATCGTTGTTATCTGAGAGCTGGTTGCGAAATCTTTCAACTCGTCGTGAACTACATAATCTTTCATAATGAGTTCCACATTATCGGTCAGCGTCTCTGTTGTTGTTCGTATCGCTTGATTAAAAATTATTTGGTTGTTCATAAAACTATTTAGTTATGTAAAATCTAAATTAATATTATTTATTTATTCCTATAAGTTCAAATACTTATTTTATATATCTGTGTTTGTAAGACTTTGGTTGGCTTCAAACAATTCCAAGTTTTGTATTCTAACTAAATGTTCTTCAATTTCATTTATAAACAACAAATTCTAATTAGCTTGTTATTAAAATTTATCTATAAATTCTTAGTTATATATTTGCTGGTTGGTTATATATGTTTTAACATCTGCTATTTACTAAGTCTTTTCGGCCAAGTTCCTGTATATATCTTGTATGCTATATCCAATGTCGACTTTGTCTACTGTTAGTTATATTCCTATGTCTATATTGTCAGACTTTAAATTATTTACCTATAAATTTTTGATCGTTTAATTCTCCAACTAATTTATATCGAAAACCATGTTTGTTTGTCCAGTTATCGTATTCACGTAAAACAAACTCTTGTCCGAATAGTTATCGAACTCAATTTGGTTTGTCGACGCATTGAAATTTATAGTTTGCAATCCGTTAACTATTGAATTGCATTTAATTATATTCGCATTAGGATTAGAAATTTGAACTGTCATTTAGAAAGATGAAAAAATTATATATTCCATCTCATCTCTTTGTTTTGAAATGTTATATCAAACCTGACATTCCGTCGCTTACTTTATTCACTTAACCTCCAAACGGAAGTGCGCTTATCAATTTCTATGCAGGGTTTTTAATAACATTCCATACTTTCCCTAACCCGTCTTTAAACTTCTACCAGCCAGTTCTCTTCTTGATTGGAATTGACCCAGAAGGCATACCACCAGGTTGAGGCGTAGCAAACTCACCCAGTCTTTTATATCTATCTTTCATCTATCCTATCTAACCAAGTGTGTCAACTGCCTGGCGAACAAAAGGTTTATAATCTTCTGACACCTTTTATTCAATAATATTATTAGCCAAATCGTTAGCTTTGTTTTTTAGATCTTCTCCTATTTCCATTTCATTTGGAGAAAAAATATAATCTATCACTTCACATATAGCTTCAATAAAATAGAAGGCATTTGATTTGTCACCTCATTTCGTTCCATACTTCCTTGGTTGTTATATGCAATCTACTTTATTTTCAATTATAATTTCAATTAATTAGTTTTAGTTATTTATTCCTACCAACAAAATATATTATTATTTATTCCATTAATTTCTCTTTTAAAACTGAGAGCGCATGTAAAGTCTTTGTCGTTCAAAGCAAGCTCGTATATATAGCCAAGAACAATATCGGTTGATGCTGTTTGGGTTCCAATTTGTCCGTACAAATAAACGAGTGAAATGTATTTATAATATGATGATAAATAAAAAGTATTTTCTTTGTTATTATTTTCATCAATCAAAATATAAAGTTATTGTTTTTAGTGAAAATTATATGGCGCCTCTGTACCATCTGGCTTCAATTGAAAAGATTCCTTTTCGAAAAGTCTTATTTACAACACATAGTCAACATCAACTGTATTCCCTAAATCGTCGTATAACTAAAATTGCAAAGGTCCGTTTTGTAAAATTAAATTATGAACTTCCATATTTCGACTTGTATACTGTGTCTCACTCGGGTGCAAAATGACTAATGCGTTGTCTGTATGTATACTACCATCAGCGTTTTTGACCGTTAAGCTCCCATTAACTTGTTTCGAAATAAGTTGGTAATACTTTGTTGTTAAAATTGATTTGGTAAAAACTGTTGTAGGCCCAAAACCAGTTGGTTTACAGCCAAAGAACTTATAAAGATTGCCTGTAAGTTTAACTTCTAAATCTGCGTCTACAATATTTATTATTTTCAAAATATTTTTTTCAACAACTAATTTGAACTTTAGTTTTGAAAAATCCATTGTATTTATATAGCTTGCAAAATCTTATAGAGTATAAAAATTTGTATTAATAATATTTGTGGCCTGGTACTCGTATTCATCACTGAAGACTTACATAGTACCTGTCGCACCGTTTATATTTTCAAAAAGTCTTAATGAAAATATGCTTATATAATCATTTTATTAATAGTATGTATTATCGGCTTCAGCGTAACCCTTCTTATCCGAAATTAAAATCCTGTCGTCTTGCATTTAAAATAAAAGAAAAAATAAATAACCAATCACTTGCGTACAATCATTCCAATCGATTTCTTAGTTTTGAATATTGGGTTATCATAAACTTCTTCCATTGTTTTTGGAATTTCGGCCTTTGGTGGTTCTTCTATAGGCTCTTCACTTGACTCGCTTACTTCACGTTTGTGACTTGGTTTAGTTGGTTTGTCTTTTTGTTATAGCATCTTTTGCATTTCATCTCTTATTGTTTGTAACAATTATTCTTGGGTTGGTTGTGGCTAAACAAGAGTTGTCTCCTTTGGTGATGCGACTTATATATTTTTCAATTACCAAATTCCCTTCTTCTCGTTCCATTAATACTATTTATCAATACGCTTGCTGTCAGGTTATATATTCTTATTGGTTTTCCAATCAACTGCTTTACATTTATTCCATTTACCATTTGCAAATTTCCAATCAAAACCTTCAATATTTTCTGGTTTGATAGTTGGGTCTTAAACCTTTACTGCTTTCCAACCTATATTTTCATTCCATTGCCATTTCTTTCCTTCAACTGCTTCTGGCTCAACATTCTTATTTATTCTCCAACCGACTGCTTTATTTTCACTCATTTGTAATTGATAAAAAATATTTAATACAATTTTCATTTCTTTTGCGATTCTAATAATTTCTCTTTCACATAACGAGTGAAAGCTGTTGGTTCAATTTATATTACCAAATCTTTGTTAGTTTCATCAATTATATCCTTTAACAATCTCCCCTCTTTAGCTTTTGTTTTATATTATTCCGGTTTCAATTTAATTTCCACAACAGCTCTATTGGCCGCATCTTCTTAAGCTTTTAAGTATTTATCCTCGTTTATTTTGTACAACTATTTCCAACTCTCTTCAATCTCTTTCCAATTTCTTTCTTTGGCTAATTATTCTTGCTTCTATTTCTATGCTTCTACCTTATCAGCTTTCTTTGCTGTTCTTATTGGTTTGTACTAATCATCAAGTTTTGAAAAGCTTTCTTTAACCAAATCAATTGGAAAATCTTTTGATTAAGTCTATAACATAATTTTTTCTAACTGACTGTCCATCTAATCAAATATTTACTTACTTTATTTCAATCCTTCTTGATAACTTTTATCTTAGTAAGCTCTGCCTGACATTGTACTTTTTGATTTTTATGCAAATTCTTCGGCTTTCTTTTAAATTGCTTATTGTCTCCAATCGTTATATTGAGTCTTATTTGTTTGCAAGTCATCAATAGATATATCTTATGGGTCTGGTTCGGGCAGGAGTTTAAAACGAGATGCTTTTTGATCTAAAGTCTCGTCCGGCATATCAGGGTTTAATGTATCTCTATAAGTCGTATATAATTTTGCTATTTCGTCATTAATTCTTCCAACTTCTTGAGGAACAATTTCAGCAATCTTAACCAATCTTTTGTACTCATCATCGTATTCCATTTCATTCTTCTCTTGTTCTTCATAAGCACCTTATTTAATTTTGTGTTTTGTTTATGCGGCCCCAAAACTTTTGTACAACTTTTCATATAAAGGAACAAGCCGTTAACTTTTTTCTTATTTTATTTATTCTTTTTCTTAATAATTTTTTGCAGTCTTTTCCTTTTTTTCATAAAAATCTTCTACAAATTTAATATTTTCCTATTATTCGGTAACATCTTTATATAATGGAATGAACTCCTCATCCTCGTCTAACTCTTCACCTAATGCAATTTACATTATTTATTAAAATTTTTAAATAACTTCTTCTTATGTCACGTTTTATTTCATTAGTTATTACAACTAATATTCTTACTCTCTTTGTTCCTCCTATTTTCTTTTGAACTCCGTTTCTTGGTACTCCTACTATCTGGCCTATGCTTTTTCAATCTCAAATTCCTATCTACGTTTGCTCTTCCCAATTGTCAACTCCAAATTATATTTGTCCGTCAATGGAATTTCAACAAAATTCTCATCTGTAAATTATATCTAAATTCCTTATAACAAATACTATCGTCTTATTGTGGCCACGGTTCCAATTGTTATAGTAACAGTCGACTAAGGAGCTGCGTCCAAATTTTTGCGTATTAACAAAAATTTTGAAATACTACTTTTCCCATCAGGTGTTTTTAAAAGTGTTGGTTCCTAAATAGTTGGACAGAAAACATGTAAAGTTTTAATAAAATTTAAAACTAATTTATTATCAAATGTTATAGCATGACCGTTTTGGGTCTCAACGCTTGTGTAAGTCTTTCCAACTTCCGCTCCAAGTAATTTAGCAAGCCAGTAGTGCTATACGCAAATTGTTGCTTTCACTGAAAATAAAAGTCTTGTTTTATAAAGACGTTGGAAATATTTTACGTCATATTCCATTATTACTTGTTCGTAATCAATAATATAAGTTTTATTGTATGTATCCAAAATAGTTTCCATTATATCATTTATATATTACAACTCTGTTTATCTAATCCCAAAATCTTTTGCCAAAGTAACTTGGAACTCACATTTATAAGCTTTTTTATCACTTCGCTTTATTGAGTCAACATTCATAATTATTTAATTTTCATTTATTAAATTGTCTGGAACTGTAAATATCACAGTTGGCTATATATCATACTCGTCCTTATCAATATCGTTTATATCATTGAAATACGCCGCATCTGTTAGCAATCGTTCGTTGTTGACACTCCCTTGATAATAAATTGTTGTAGTTTGCATTTAAAATAAGAAGAAAAAATAAAAGAAAAAATAAAAGAAAAAATAATGAATATCAATCTTCAGTAAAAATAAGTTTACCTTTCTTAATATCAATAATCATTGCTAAATCATATTATTAATATATCATTGTTCTAATTGTTGTAAACCCCGCATTGGTTTAACTAACTAACCCTGTATCATTTGCTGGTAAGGGTTTCTTTTCATTATTGCCGTAATATTCTTATATATTATATTTCAAAATAATTCTATTTAATAAAGAGTCATAGCCATCTCCATTGACATCATGCGATGGTTCGTCTAATGAAAACATTTCTAGGTTCGCTAAAATAAATGCGTATTTGCTTAACCATTCGAAAGTTTCATAAAACGCAGGGGCTAATCCTCTGTCATAAACTTATGAGGTATTCGTGCTTCTAATAAACTCTTGTCGTATCTAATTGATTGAGTCTAATTAGTCTGTATACAAACTATAGTTCTTGCTTCCTCTATATATATTAAAATCTGTAAAGAAAATGAAATCGTTAGGTTTATTTGGAAATTTTCCATTTATATAATTAACAATTTATGTTCCACGCATTCCTGTAAAACGTTGATGTAAATAAGTTGAGTCATCTTCGTTCGTATCTTCTTATGTCATACAGAGAGCAATTGCATTAACACTTTTATGACCAATTGGTAAAATCTATTCTTGTTAAACTTTCAAGTTATTTGACGCAGGACTGAAATCCCAAACTTTCTAATTTATTGCTATGTGATCTTTGCTTTATACGCCGTTTTATACTTACGCACTTGTTTTTTATTAAACCCACAAGTCAATACTTCCTATTCCAGTTAATGCAACATCGAACAAACTTTCTTTAACCAAACATTTGGCGATACTAAAATTCTAAAACTTTATAAAAAGTTATAAATTTGTTTGTTATAAAGCACATGCGTATAAATTGTTGCTGTAATTAAAAAGTTTGTGTAACGCACAAAGTGGAATGAAAAAGTCTCTATAAAATATGTAATGGAAAGTTCCTGCGCTTGAGTCTGTTTCTATAATATTTGGGTTCGTACAAGTGTTTACCCAATTAAGTACGTATTGAGCTGTTTTAGTATCATATGGAACTACGTACTCATCGAACGTATATGACGTTCCAGAAAACCAAGTATCATTCATAGTTGATTGATAATCAGAGGGTAAAATTAATTGTTAGAACGCACTGCTTCTATTCACTTAAAGTTAAGTATCTTTCACACCGCCGTATTGAATTGTTGTGTCTTATATTGGAAAGAGACTGTTCATAGCCCCCGTGCTTATACATACTTCCTCTGCATAACCAATAGTTGGAGGAGTTCCAGTAGTTACTGTCGCCGCTTTGAAATAAACATTATTATCTCTCATATAATATCTACCCCAAGTATTATCTGAGTTATTTTTTGAAAATTTTAAGGCAAATTTCATTCTATATTTTATTCCTGAATTCGTTGTTGAAATTGTTTAATCATATATATTTTACATATCCCATTATATAGTTTGACCTCCACCTTGTGTAAGCAATTATTTATCAAAATTTATTGAGGTACTTCCTTGTTTTGGTATAATGCCTTGAACAATTGACTTACCATCAGATGACGATTGAACGTATAATGTATTACTCATTTATTCTATTTACTAAACCTTTGCTGGTACGATATTTATATTCTCCATTTCTCTAATTAGAAAAAAGTCAAAGAGGGAAAGTCAAATCATTTGGAAAGCTGGAATATAGTTGGTTGGCATTGGTTGGTTTGTAAAATAGGATTCTTCAACTGGGGTTATAATTGCTCGATCTTATGTTTTGATTTGATAAGGTTTTATGTAAAACTTGGTTGGCTTTCCTTTTCTTGTAATTTGTATTTACATTTTATTTGCTGTCCCCAAATCTTCCAACTTCACTTTCTTACCGTCTTTGTTTGTAATATTTAGTATTTTATCAAAAGTATAAAAATTTGTATTTTCTAATTCATAGCTATAATACAATTTGCTTTCTTTAGTCGCATCTTTTATTTAATAACATTTTCTAAAATATACAGGACAACTAAACGGTTGGTTCTAGTCGTTGAGTTTGAAAGTCTCTGCGTACTGGTTGTAATCAAAAGGTTGTGGAATTAATTAGTAAAAGCTTCCTATTTTGTATACAATTTTGTACGTTCCCTAACTCCATTTCCTAACCCTTTGTTTTTCTAACTTATCTCGTTTCAAAAGCACGTGAACTAACTAACCTATTTTGAAATTATGAAATTCCTAAAAATCTTGGTTTTATATAGACTTCTTATTATTTAAAAACTATACATCTTCTCGCGTTACTTCCACTGGAGGTTTCTTGAAATCAACAGTTTTCTTTTCGAAATTATGAAATTTTATAAATTTATTAATTATATCTGTTATATCTTCTTATTCCAAAATCAACTGTCCGTCCTCTAGCTCGTTTGCATCTTGTATCTCTTCGTATTTTTCCTGTACAGCTTTTTATATCCTCTGTCTTATATAACGACACATTACGTTTATTTATGATAGCTACAAATCATCGAACAAAACAATTCGTTGTTACACGCCGTGTTAGAACAAGTATTCTTAGAAAGAGCCTTTGTACTCGTTTCCTTAATCGCTTGTTATTGATAGTATGTCTGGTTCCAATTTGTTTTCTCTTATATATTTCTTTAATAATTTTAGATGCACAAGGACTTGATCGGGTGTCTTTTCCAACAGCTAGTGTAAGTGCAAAATGTGTGTAGCTGGGTTGTAAAAAATGCTAATGAAAGTATCACTAATTTTTTCCCGCATATATTTGTTTTCTCTCAATTCCAACAAGTCTGTTTGCCAATTGTCAAATCTATTTATAAATTTCATATTTAAAATAAAAGAAAAAATAAAGAGAGAGTTTCATTGACAACTGCTGAACAAGGAAAAACAGCCTTTTGCTCTCTAAAATATTTTATCAAATATATCCAACAAATCGTCTTGATTTACTTTAAAAATATTTTCAATTAGTTTTAACATTATTATTTGTTCATTTACTGTTAAATCAGGAATGAAAGTTTTCACTTACCCAAACACAAGTTCCTGTCTATACTTTCCCATCTCTCTTCCTTGCACTGCATATTCGGCAGCAGCCATTAATTATAAAATGAGAGTATCGCATATGTCATAAGCATTTTATTTTAACTAAGTTATTTAACTAATTATTTACTAAGCATATGTATTGTAATTATTTAATTGAGCTTAAGATGTCACTGTTTCTGTGAACGTATCAGCTCTTGTATTATCTATAAAGTTTTCTAAAACAGAGACAACCGCATTGGTAGCTGTCGCAACTGTTTTTGTTGCTGTTGTAGTTGTTGATTAAGCTTGATTGATGACGCTAAACATTTTATATAGCAAGAAAAAATATTTTATCAAACAGGTTCTGTGTAGTTGATGTTGATTGATACATTGGGTTGAGCTTGGACGTATAAGAAATTGAATTTATATTTTTCTTTTTTCTAATTGTCCGTTTCGTCATAACCAGTTGTTTACTAATAAATCCTAACAAAAGTGTTAGCATCGAAAATTGGGCTGGATAAGGCTGACACACAGTCAAACATATCAGCTACTGCTTTCGGAGAGAGTCCTCTGAAAAGCAAAATTGCGTTCATCTGTGTTTTCAAAACTTTGTACGCATTACTTCCAGAATGAAAACTAACTCCGATAAAGAAAACTCCGAGATGTCTTCTTTGGACAATGAGTTTATAAAATGTGTTGTTAGCCGTTTATTGATAAAGTTTGCTTCCTGAAGAGTCATCAATAATAAGCACGATTTTCGGTCGTCTTAGAAATTATTTATTAAATTCAAAAATTTTATTTAGTTAATTGTTTATGTAGTTGTCATTTTCTTTCGTCAAAAGTTCGGGGTATTCGTTTTTAGTCTTCTCAATTACATTAAGAGCTTATATGAGAATTTTATAAGACGGATGCGTTTAGAGTTCATCAATTGTTTTGAAAGGAGTTGTCTTTATAAAAGTTCTAACAAACGTTTGAAATTACATGGCAGTCGCAATTGATTTATTCATATCTATAATTTTAGTTGATAGGGAAAGTAAGTTGTCGTCCGTGAATTCGAGGTCAATTCGTTTGTCAGTGTTTACGTGGGAAAGTGTATTGTCCAACGCAATTGTTGGGGACATATATAGAAAATGTGTTATGTTTCCATTGCATAAATCAGGCTTTTCGAGGTCGTACGCAGTTGTTTTGCTCCAATCGATTACTGCTTTTGAAAGTTTCAAAAGTTGAGTTGACTTTCCACTTCCACTTGCTCCAAACAAGCCTGTAAAGGAGAATGAGGAGATAGGAAGAGTGCAGTTTGGCAGCATTAATATTTAGTCTGATGTAAGATTGTTTGACATTTTGTTTGGAAGAAAAAATAAAGAACGTTGTTTCAGTTATATAAACCATTCTTCAATTTGTTTATTGAGACTTTTATTTATTTGAAATCTGTATTTATTAAATTGTAATATAAATAATTATTTTAAATAATCGTTACTCGTAATTTTCTAAACTAAAAAGCTGTATCGTAAAATATTTCTAAAGTTTTTGTATTGATAAAATAATGTCCGAAAGCTGACTTGTTATAAAACTAGAATTCACAACAATTTTCTTCATCCGGTAAGTCATCAAAATAGTCTCCGTCATCTTCACAATTCCTGCAATTATCAGACTGAGTTGTAAATTCCAAATTTTCCAATCTGTTGTCAGTTCTTATCCTGTTTTTGTGGTTAACAACTGCTAAACCAAATGGGTTGGGAATGAAAGTTTCTGCAAGCAAGCGATGAACACATTTTGTAAATCTTTTGTTGTTTTAATCAACTAAACGAAGTTGCATATAACCCTTATTATTTATTGATTATTTTATTTATTTATTCTTCTTCGTATCAAATATTTCCCCAGCTGTATTTATTGTATATCTTGGAAAGCCTGCAATTGTTTTTATTTAAAATTCATAATCACTTTATATATCACTCTCGCTTTGCTCTTCATCGAAAGATTCGTAATTAGTTAACTCTTCTTGTTCAGCCATCTATTTCTACATAACAAAAAAGTCCGAAATACAAAATATAAAATAATTATTTTAAACATCAAAAAATAAAACAATATATTTTCAAACATTAAACTTTTCAATAGCTTCAATTAATCGCTCCATCGAACAGAAAGCACTTGCTCCTATAATAATTCTATCTTCTTTTTTCAGTCCTTAGTTTAAGAAATCCTTGATTTACTAAAACACTTCCTTCCCTTTTCGTTTTAAAATAATAACTTTATTTGGCTTGGCTCCCGGATTGTTTTTGTTAAGAGATAGAACTCGTCTTATATGACATGCTTCGTTTCCATCCTCTGTTTACGTCTAGTAAATTCTCAACTCCTCTTGTTCAGCTAAAATATTTTATTCTTTTTGTTTTAACTCCGTGTTTTATATTTCTAATATTTCCAATTGTTTTTCGAAATCTATGTTTTATAATTTAAGATTTAATAAAAATTATTTAACTAATTTGCTTTGTAAACTGGGCATTTCTTATCAACAAAAAAATAATCTTTTATCATTCAACGATTTTTAAATTTTATTATTCGTACTAACTGACGGTTTCTTTTTATTTACTCTATCGCTTCATATCTTTCAATTTCAAATAAATTATGTCTATTTCATCAACTGGTTCAACATAAGAAGTCGGATAATATTTTCCTTTGTCATTTTCTTACTATTCCTTTGTTACGTCCATTTATACATATTAATATTTTGGTAATGTTTTCAAAGTGAAAGTGCTATCCCCAAACTTTTTGCAATGAACAATTGTTTTGTCTTTGTAGTAAATAAGTAAGAGAACGCGGACATTAAAACCAAATTATGTTTTGAAACTCGTTTCTGTATCTAAGATAATGCGTACGAAATCAAAATCTTAATTATATAAGTTAATAATTTTAGTTTTATTTAAAAATTTATAATCTGTCATTTCATATAAACAAAAAATAAATAAATTATATCATTTTAAACTATTTAATGGTTTTATATACTACTTCTTGCTCAAGTTCTAAACAGTTGTTTCCAAACTCGTTGTTCCGAATGTTTCTTTGAACAATTTCTTATTAACCAATTATTGTAAAATCAACATCGTTTTATCAACATCATTTCCCAATTCGAAAAGTAAACACATAATGACATCAGCTCTTAGTTTGTATCCTCCATCTGCGAACAAATTGTATTACTTACAATATTTTTCAATACAACCAATTAGCTTTTCTTAGTCGGCTAACTTTACTTGCTTCACTTGCTTTTCCGGCTTCTCTTCCTTTTATATTTTAGGTAACTAAACTTCTTGGTTAACAAACTTGTTATCTAACTAATCTTACACAACATATAGAGTCATATCAGGAGATTCAATTTTTTCAAACTGACCGTTTCTGTACTCATAGAATAATGTGTATCTCCCTTTGGTAACGTTCTTTTCCAAACTACCTGGAACGTTCTTGTATTGATAAGGCAATCTAAGCAATCTCCCATTGCAATATATATTGTCAACCGCACTCTTTCCTTCTATCTAACAAATTTGTGTTATGTTCTTTCTATTTCCTTTGAATAAATCATAATTCATCTCTAAAATATTTGCATAAACAATTTAAGGACAAAAGATGTGGTATTTATTTTTATTTATCAAATCACTTTTATTTATATATATTACATCAATATTATAAGTTCGTATTATCTCATCTAGTAGTTTTTCTATTTAAATATCTGCGTCAATATCAAAGAATAGGGACAGAGGTTTTTCGGCCGAATTGCATAAATACTACAACATTGTTTTCTACTTCGTTTCCAACTAACTTATATCAACAAATTCATTCATCGCTCCCAATCTCTTCTACTCGTTGTATTAAACGCATTGTACAATACTCGTCGGTTCGTACTCGATTTGCTGGACTTGCTATTTTATATAACCAAATGGAATTGTGCTAAAATCATTTTGCATCAACCGTTTGCATTCGTTCATTTAAATTGTTTTTGAGTAATTATCGTTTGTGAAAATCTTAAACAAATTTTATGTTGTATGTTATATGTTGAAATTACTCTCTTGTTTAACTTCGAACTTTTTACCCAACTCACCGGTTACAATCGAATTGTAAATATCAAAGACATGCTCCTTCGTTCCTTCCTTCAGTTCTAAGCTATCTCCTTTTATTGTAATTCCTTTCCCGGCTTATTTGTACTTCTTTCCGTTTGTATACGCATAGGCCTTACTTCCAATACAAACCCAATCGTTTGCGTCAGAAATTGCAATCTCATTCTTTATTCCCAAAGTCATCTTCAATGGAAAGTTCTAAACTGACTTGAACTCAATTGGAACTAAACAATAGCAACTGTCAGTATCAGAATATAAAATCTCACCTTTATAGTTTTATCGTATGTGTTCTTGTAATTAATACAAACAAATTCTAGATGAGGCCGTTACATAGCCAGCAAGGAAGAAGTTCGATTTACATTTTTTCAAAATCTACAACTCTTCCGGGTCATCGCTTTTCACAAGCCACTTATTCCCAATATTTTTTATTTAACAATTTTATCCGGAATACACGAGCTAATCCAACTCTTCCTTAGTTTGGACAACTTAACTTTCTTATCTGACAATATTCATGCCAAACCTTCCATACAAACTATTAAGCATCAGTTTATATATTTGCTTCAATGCCTTGTTCTCTTTGATTTCTTCGAACTCCATATCCGATCCTTTTATTTTTATAAATACTTTCTAACCAACTAATTTGTAATCTAATATTTCATCAAGAGCGTAAAGGACTTCATTGTTGTAATCCGCTGGGTCTGAATACAGAGTTTTAAAATAAATAAGTTTCTATATATATTTGTTCCCAATAAACTCCGGGGTGTTATACGCTGAGTTTTAATAAATAATTGTCTCATAGACTTGCTATATTCTATAGCCAAGATGAATAGCTTATATCATTTCACAGTCAGGGAAGTAGCCGTATAAAACTCGTTGTTCGACACTGTGCGTACAAACAGCTTTATTTGACATATCACATGCTTGATTTTATGCGCAGGTCCTACACAGAGGGAAAAGTAACTTGCCGTTTATCTTGACTCCCAAGCAAGGTGTCTGTAAATTTTGAGGTGGTAATATTTTGCATTTAACAAAACCAACTCTCTTTTCACTTTCCCGCTTCAAATATTTTATCAAGAGCTCTTCAGCAGTTCCAGTTAAATTCAAGGCGTAATTTGTCAAATTGTTTATATACTAGGTGTCACCTCCTTCTGTTACAACCGGGTTGCTTAATGGCAGATTATGCATCATCATTGAGGGGTACTGCGAAGTCAAATCAAATGCTTTCAAACAAAACTTTGTAGAGTCAAATTTTCTCTTGTTAACAAAGCATTCTGTTCTTCCTCCTCGGAAAACGTCTCTGTTATCAATATTAAAATTATTATCTATATCAATTATTAAATCATTTTCTTTTATAAAGTCTTCAACCTATAAATCAGTTATTCTAAATAATTGTTAATAACCAAATGTTTATAAATTCTTAATTAAATAATCATTCTTTATATTGTGTGCGGTCAATCTTTTTTATAACTCAACTTTATTTGAAGTCACACTCTTGCTTTGCTTTTCGTCGTTGAGAGCGAGTCCGTGGAAATAAACTCCATCGACTTCTATGGCTGCAATCTCATCATCTAACTTGACTTGTAAATCAATGTTATATTTACCAACCTTCACGTTCGTTCCAAGTACTTCAATTGTTTTATAATCTGTGCCATATATTTTATTAAAATTGTTAACATCTTATATTATCTTTTAGAACTTCTTTTCCACTTTACTTTTATTAAACTTCTTGTCGTACAAACTCATTTCAAACAAAGAAGGACCGTTTGCATTTTTGTTTGAGTTCGCAAGGTATAAAGCTTGTGTGGCCGAGCTAATTGTTAAGTACTACAAAATACTAATACCAAAATTCTAATCAAACATTTCAGAAAACTTTATAAGACCTTATGAGAGAATATTGACATCTTATATGCAATAGTCAATATATCTCTGGACGTAATCTTTTTCGGCGTGTTCTGCTAGGTACTGCTCGGAGACGTTTTGTAATTTGCAATTTTTAATTTTATCGAACTAGCCTCCTTGTTAAATAAATATTTCTAATATAGTTGTTGTCATAAATTTATAATCCTGTTCCTCTTTTTCTAAGTTCATTCCAAGTTATAAATTCTCATTAAACTTTTTCAAAGGCATTGCGACTAAAAGACATGAGTCCTTAATAAATATTGTGTTGACTTTATCTGAGATACCAAGTTGTATAAGACGACCGTTTGGCATCAAGATATCAGTTTTATATTTTTATATATTCTTTTGTAAAATAAGTATGTTGTCATACTTGCTTCCATTGTGCGCATAGATTTATTTGTATTCGTTACAAAACACAGGGTTCAATAACATATCAATAAACTTTTCACAACAATCAAGACCTACAATATAAAATCCCTTCTTTTAAATTCCATTGAAATTATTTGTATACATATACTACAGTTATGGGAGGTGGAATTGCTTTTTCTTGTTTACTATGTGAGTAATTATATATTAAAATATTTTGCCACTTCTAATGCGGATGACAAATTCCAATAAATAATCTCAAGTTGGAGATTATTCATGAACTACTCATTAACACAAGAGGGCCAAAAATATGATTTCGATCGTATTAGACCATAATCGACTATTCAAAGTCGGTATTTAATATTCCAAAAAGGAAAAATAGAAATTGCCACATGCAATAAAAGGAGGGCAAGGACAAAAATAAACGCAGTAGAAGATGTTTAGGGAAGACCAACTAATTCACTTAACAAACTTAGGCAGATCTGAAGCGTTTGTATTCTCTTCATTTCTGGGTCCAACGGAGGAATTCATAAAATATTGTATCAATCTGAACTAGTTATATCACTCGTTTAAGACGTCCCTGTGTAATTTCTACGTTTTAGTCAACAAAGCTCATTTATGAAAGATTTTATCTCGAAAATATATGGATGTTAAGCCTGATTGGAGAAAAGAATAAGAGGATCCAATGATTGGTATACGGACGCAATATGTAATTTATAACTAGTAGCGCAAGCACTGGACCTGCAGAGGACCTCGGTGTTCATCTTCAACTAGGTCAATCTGAACGATTTTAGGTATTTCTTAATCACGAAAAACAATGGAGGACTTTTTCTTTCAATCTCAACCGGGAGCTCAAGATGAAGTATTGGTACTTCGCTTAATTAGAATTATAATTCAGGTAGTTACAGTCGCTTTCATTCTCAATATTCAAATAATGAATGCATTTTTGTTTCTTGAAGAATGGAATCAAGTGGGTTAGTCGGGCTCAGCATTAAATAATATATTGATGCTACTCTAAAACAACAGTTATTTTACTTATGATCTTCCACTTCCATTTCATAATGAGAAATCAATTTTCTTGATTGTTAAATTATACAACGTTAGGTAAAGTTGAAACTTATTATTGAAGTATATACAGAGTTATATACGTTAATTATTGTAGCACAGCTATCCAAGGCTCAACCAGGCCTTGATGTGATTGAAGCACTTTACAAATCAATAGTAAATAGAGTTAATGAGTGTATTGATGAGGAGGGAGAACACACTCATTATTGAGCCGGGCAGTGATATAAGTAAGATTCAAATAATAAACTTCATTCTTCTTCCTAATTCAAAAAAGCATTTCGAGGGCCCACCACTGTATTCGTCGTCAACTATTTTGTACTTTAAGTTTTCGTACTTAACGAGTTGATAACAAATGACGAAAGGCACATGTTCAGAAATATATTTTGTCTCAGTCGGTTTGAACAAAGATTCAATATCAAATGTAATGAAATTTTCATGACTACTTTTTAATTTTATTTACTGGAAAAGGTTTTTATTAGCGAACTCGCACATGTGATTTTTGAAATATTTGTGTTTGCAATCACAGCAGGTCTCAAACTTCTTGCAAATCTTTTTATGAGCTTCTTCGCACTCGCCATTGTAATATTTAATACCGCATGCGTCACACACTTGGAGTTCACCTTTGTTTTCGTGATATTTCTAACAAGCAAAACATTTCTTACAATTTCCAATACAATGTTTGCATTTGTATTTTTTATCAAACCAATTTTAGTGTTAGTAACAATAGCTATAATATTTAGAGTCAAACTTGGCGTTGATATTTCCAATGAAGGCTGTATAGCTTGTTACAACCGTGTAATGTGGCTCATTTGTTTTGTACAAAATTAGTTGATCTGGGCTGTCTGGTAAGTTACTCATTTCCTCGTTCTAGTTGATGATAAGAACACGTTTCTAAAAATGACTTTCGAAAGAACTTATTACTTAGTTGTCATATGGCTCGTTTATTTATAGTTCGTTGATTAATAATTATGTGAAGTGAAATAGATTTTAATTTTAATTGTCTTAATATTTTTATAACTTTCTCATAAAATCATTCTAACTAAATTTGTATTCCACCTCACCTAATGTGATTGCTCTCATTTTGTAAGCATAAGCTAGAAACAGTGCTGCGTACAAACAGGCGTCGTCGTCGTTGCGAACGAAATATAAAGCTTTGGCAAACTTCTTTTCAAACACAGGGTTCGAAACGTACTTCCCGCCTTGCTCTTTGAAAAACATTTGCAGTTGGATTCCTTCGTTTTGTAAAAATTGGTTGGTACTTTCTGGTTTGCCGTCTGAGTAATAATCGGGGTTGTGCATTCCGTAGTAGAAGGCTCTGCATGCGTGTTGTAATGTAGTGAACTAAACATTTGTGTTATTGCCAAGTTGTATAAACATCTTCTTCTCATCGGGTTGACCTATTCTCATTTTCTTTTTAATCAAATCGTTTAATTCAGTTGTTTGTACTTTCTGTAAAGTCGTATAAAGTAAATTCTCATTTTCCGGTTAGATGAGTTATGGAACGTTAACTGTGAAATTAATAAGAGGATTCTTTTTGTTAACAAACTCAGCGCCATAAATGATTGTACTCAAACTCGTTTCGGTCTTCTGCGGTTGAGTGTAAAGTGGGGTGATAGTATAATTATCCAAAATGATTTGTTGTAATAAATCTTATTATTTAACAGAAGCTGACAATTTATTTTCATTTATATATTTGGTTCTTTCTGCTTCCAAAACTTGATCTGGAGTGTAAGTTGCAGGGTAGTTTTAGGATTGAAGTATTTATGTAATTTATGTATCTATCTAACCATCTTCACTTTACGTCTCGTCAAGAACTTTGTTGTAATTATCTAGTTAATGTATTATATCTATATGTTTAGTTAGAGGTTTCAAAATCAAAAGTTGTTCGTTCGAAATGTCGTCCATATAACTTTGTATTATAGGAGACGCTATATGATATTCCTTGGGCAAACGTATGAAGAGCTCGTAGGCTTAGTTTATATAACGAGAAGCCAGTGTTTTGCTTTTTGCTTCTTCTGACTTCTTATTTAAATCTTAAATGAGTTTTACAATATAGTTGTAAAGTTAATCCATTACTTTAGTAATGTTAAAAAAGTTGTAATTAATTATTATTATTGATTAACTATTTTTGTATATATATTTTATTTCTTTATATTTTATATTTCTTTGTATTTTATATTTCTTTGTATTTTATATTTCTTTATATTTTATATTTCTTTATATTTTATTTATTTGTATTTATATTTTTCTAAATTATATTTGTCGTTGCCAAAATCACATCTGCCAAATCACATCTGCCTCATTCCCTAACCTCCAGCCATCCATATCCGCCAGCCTGTTGACTCCTTGACTCTCAATATCTGCCTCCTTGACTCATCATATCTGACTTGTTTTGTATCTGACTCGTGTATCTGACTCTTATCTGCCTCAACCAAATCTCAGTTGACTCGACCAAATTTCAGTTGACTCGAATTTATATTGTTAAATAACGATGTTTTATAGACATATGTATTTTATTACTTTATTTTACATTACATACAACTGTGTATTTTACAATATATGTTTATATGCTATGGAAAGATGTTTTATAGTTTTGTGTTTTTAAATTTGTGTTCCATGACATTTGCATAACATAACAAATATTGTACTTTCTTGTTTTATGATATTTTATGTTGTTTGCTAGCTTTTTAATTTTTAGTGTCAGTATATTAGTACTTTAATTTGTTAAACTTATAATTTGAAAACACAACGTTTAAAACTTTATAGTTATAAGATTTCTGAGAACGCAAAATGTTAAAGGTTTTCACTTCTTCGATTGACATGTAAGCTAGAGACCAGATGATAAAGCGAGACTATATATTACAACTAATACGAAATAATAACTAGATAACAGTGACCGAGTTAACTTTGGAAGTACCTTGCACCAAGCAGTATGTCTACGAAGTCCTCAGCCGCTATTCAGCAAACCTACCAGGGAGAGCTGTGTCATTTAGTTCCCGTGTTTAAGAATATTTACGTCAAGTCTAGGAAGCAGAAGACGTTGAGGCAGCTAGACGTGCACAGTTGCCAATACGTCGAGTAGTAGTGAACCACCCTTAGCTTGTTCGAGAACCCACCCCAGAGCCTATTCGAGAACCCACCCCAGAACCCATTCGAGAACCCATCCCAGAGCCTGTTCGCAAAATTGTTCAAAGACCTGTTCTTACTACTACTATGCATCCTATTCATCAAGATCCACAACAACCTGATCTCTCTAGATAAACTAACCGATACCGTGTGACGATGTTGACACCAATGATAGTTGACGTCGAGAATGTCGGTGATTTGTCTGTAGAGGCTTTCTAGCGAGCTTGTCAATACCGTGCAAATGAAAACAGCAACGATAGGCGTATTTCCCTTATGAAGTGACCGGCTACGGCCGCATTGCCACAAGGCAAGAAAAAATAACAGACAACTGTGAAAAATTAAAATACTATATATAATTATTTATAACTACTCATAAATCGATCGATAATTTAACCGACCCACAACCGACCCACAACCAGCCCAACAACAACTTTCCATTCTTGATTTCAACCACCATAGTTTTAGAAGAATTTAGTTAAAACAATAAAAGAAAAAATAATTAAAAGCAACCGCACTCGTTTCCACCTTTATTGTTAGTAGTATACAGTGGTGGGCCCTCGAAATGCTTTTTTGAATTAGGAAGAAGAATGAAGTTTATTATTTGAATCTTACTTATATCACTGCCCGGCTCAATAATGAGTGTGTTCTCCCTCCTCATCAATACACTCATTAACTCTATTTACTATTGATTTGTAAAGTGCTTCAATCACATCAAGGCCTGGTTGAGCCTTGGATAGCTGTGCTACAATAATTAACGTATATAACTCTGTATATACTTCAATAATAAGTTTCAACTTTACCTAACGTTGTATAATTTAACAATCAAGAAAATTGATTTCTCATTATGAAATGGAAGCGGAAGATCATAAGTAAAATAACTGTTGTTTTAGAGTAGCATCAATATATTATTTAATGCTGGGCCCGACTAACCCACTTGATTCCATTCTTCAAGAAACAAAAATGCATTCATTATTTGAATATTGAGAATGAAAGCGACTGTAACTACCTGAATTATAATTCTAATTAAGCGAAGTACCAATATTTCATCTTGAGCTCCCGGTTGAGATTGAAAGAAAAAGTCCTCCATTGTTTTTCGTGATTAAGAAATACCTAAAATCGTTCAGATTGACCCAGTTGAAGATGAACACCGAGGTCCTCTGCAGGTCCAGTGCTTGCGCTACTAGTTATAAATTACATATTGCGTCCGTATACCAATCATTGGATCCTCTTATTCTTTTCTCCAATCAGGTTTAACTACCATATATTTTCGAGATAAAATCTTTCATAAATTAGTTTTGTTGACTAAAACGTAGAAATTACACAGGGACATCTTAAACAAGTGATATAACTAGTTCAGATTGGTACAATATTTTATGAATTCATCCGTTGGACCCAGAAATGAAGAGAATACAAACGCTTCAGAACTGCCTAAGTTTGTTAAGTGAATTAGTTGACCTTCCCTAAACATCTTCTACCGCGTTTATTTTTGTCATTGCTGTCCTTTTATTGCATGTGGTAATTTCTATTTTTCCTTTTTGGAATATTAAATACCGACTTTGAATAGTCGATTATGGTCTAATACGATCGAAATCATATTTTTGGCCCTCTTGTGTTAATGAGTAGTTCATGAATAATCTCCAACTTGAGATTATTTATTGGAATTTGTCATCCGCATTAGAAGTGGCAAAATATTTTAATATATAATTACTCACATAGTAAACAAGAAAAAGCAATTCCACCTCCCATAACTGTATATAGGGGTTTGAAATAACAATATAGGAATCCACTTTTGAAAATTCTGTTCAAAAAAAGTTACTGTTTATTAATTATTATTTATTATTTTCCGTACTACCTTTTTCTAACAATAACTTAAAGAAAACAAATATAATAACATTTGAGCTCATAGTTTATATCGCGAAGCAAACTTTTAACTACAAAACGTTTGGGATTAAAGTATTTGTATATAAAACAGAAGATAGACTGTTTGACTTACAAATATTTGTGAAAAACTCTTAATAAACAGTAACTTTTTTTTGAACAGAATTTTCAAAAGTGGATTCCTATATTTGATTTCAAACCCCTATATATACTACTCTACTGGACAGGTAGAGATGCTGTTTCAGAACTTCATGTTTTAGACTTCTTACAGGCTTTAAATTTTAAATAGGAGTATCTTGAATTGTGGTCGGTTGATTATTTAACGTTTATAGAACGTCTTTAATATCAATATTAAGTTGGATTGAATCTTATTAATTGGCGACTTTAATTGGTCTTCACCGTAAAAGTCAATAACTTCTTCCAGATCACAGCATACTTACTCCTAATATTCTTTCAGATTATCATCTTCCCAATGGCGTCTTAATTCGCTTGCTTGTGCATCGGCTTCAATAGTTATATTGCACTTGGCTTTAGTTCCGCGGGACACTGTACTCGAATATACTATATATCACACAAGATAGCGTTGATAAGTTAAGTTTCATCAAAATAATACATATAACATTTGATTTAATTTTATAAAACTATATTCACTCAAATACAGCCATTTTCAGAAATGAAATTATTACCGTTTATTAATTAAACTTAAACGTTTTCGCAATTTATAATAGGGGCTCCGTTTATGTTTGATATTCCAATTGATTTTGTGGATGTAATTTAAATTGTTCCATATTGCACATTTGGATATTAAGTTATTAAGTTAATTTATTATCTTGTACTTTATGTATTAATATATATTGAATCAATTATTGAATTACGAATATATGTTTACGTTGGTTGTTAACTATTTGAAGAGTATTACATGCCTATAAATGAACCACTAGTTAAACTATTTCCAGAAATCATTACAAAAAAAAGAAATTAAAGACGATCTACATAGGTTCCTAGTAGAACAGAGTGAATCCGCCCCGTGAATTACCGTCTATGTAAGTTTTTACTATCATTTGATTGTTAGTTTTTTCAAATGTATCTTTTTCGCCTTACGCCTCCATTTACAACTAATCAACATGACTAAATTTTGTATTTATATTCCAAAACAATATGTCAGTTTAAGTGAACGAAGTTAATGAAATGATATTAGTTTAATCAAAGTATTACAGCATATGTCTATTCATGCTCTCTGGATTATTGTTTAACAGTCAATAAATAATTGAATTGTTGAATACTTCAATTCAATATAGATTTTCAAGTTTATATTCCGCTGGCATAGTTATGAACATGTCTTCAATTGGTTCATTCAGTTTAAATAATGTTAATATTTTAGGGTCTAATTAGCTTAAATAGTATAGTTACGTTTTAGTTGCAATAATAAATACTCAAATTACTGCTAGCATAAGCAATGTTATCGTTTGTTATGATTTTAATGATATTCAATAAAAGTTATTATAGTTTTCAACTTCTTTGATTCACAATTGTATATCAATATGCTAAATAACTAATACAAAATATACATATGGACTATGTACTGATGAACTAATTAATAGTTAACATTTAGAAATCAACGACTCGTACACTTGTGTTGATCCATTTATATTTAATGGTTCTCAATGCGTTTGTAAGGAAGGGTATATATTAAATATTTCATATTGTATCGATTTAGCATCTCAATTAACAAATACAATTTCATTAGTAAGTAAACTAGATTATTAATTTGTTATTATTTAACAAGACATATTATCAACGTTAGATTCATTGAATATAATGAACTAAAATCTTAATGAATAAATAAATTAATCAAAGTTAACCTCAGAACAATTATTTAATAAATCATAACAATTCATTTTTGGAAATACAACTTAATTATAGTAATAATTGCAAATTTATTCATCTGTTCTTGATTAAAGCATATTTAATAATGTTACTCTGATTAACATCGCAATTGCTGCCAACAGTACTAATTTACAAAATATGATAAACTCAAGTGTGTTACAAATTAATACAACAATTAGTACTATTAATTCGTCAATTAATTTGAAAAACAATGAAATTGCTAATAACTTTTCAAGTATAAATTACACACTGACCCAATAAAATTATACTATTAACTCATTGCTCAGCACAGTTTCTGATTTGTAAAATAAATTAGTTGATTAAGAAAATGCTGAATTAGAACCTGAATTGGAAATAAACGACTTTTAACTTCCTGAACTAATATGTAATTAAATGGCCTTCATTTAGAAATTTGATATTTCAACAATATCTCAAACTGTAAGCAGTTCAAATTTCTCTTCATCTTATGTATTTGGTAACACATAAATAGTTAATAACGTGTTTATAAATATACTTGATAACTCGTTAACTAATTCGTTTTCACTATACAATCATTAAACATATTATTACAATATCAAAGTGCAAATTGGAAGTTAATCAATACAGTCAGGTTCAATAATATCAGATCAAAACATTAAATCAATGAATAATATTATTATATTGTCTAAAATTGGTTCTTTGAGTGCAATTTCAATGCAACTGAATATTTTATCACGAGAATCAACTGGCTTATGCATTAGAAACTTGTATGTTAGCATGTTGATTTCAAATTTGAGTAATGGAAACATTTCGTTAATAGGTTTATAAAATAGTGTTTTGAATATAAGAAATTACTAAGTTACTGGTGCATATTACAGCAAATAATGTATGTCACTG
The DNA here is from genome assembly GCA_963988835.1 of Hexamita inflata. Classification (NCBI taxonomy): domain Eukaryota; phylum Fornicata; order Diplomonadida; family Hexamitidae; genus Hexamita; species Hexamita inflata. The sequence goes on along the minus strand of CAXDID010000787.1, from coordinate 97,420 downwards.
TGTGTTTTAAACTCAAATTAAGCACAAATTTCGATAACCAATGTAAATTTCAAGCCAAATACTTATATGTTTGGGAACTAATCTTCTTACTTATTCGTTTAAATTTCTACTTCGTCAATATTAATTAAATAATTAGTTTTATCAGTTGGTTTATAAATTGCTAGAAGTATACAAACCACATTAACATCAACCAGTTCAAATCAGTTATAATATGGTGGTGTAATCTCTCAGATTAGCACCTCTTCTGTGATTATTCATGACACTGCAGTTCAAACCTACTTGAAACAAACCGCAAACTTTGTAAATAGTTCAGGAATAATAATCGGCACTTCAATTTCTTCGATTATTTCTATTAATTAGTTATGTGCATTTGAAAATACAACTTTTGCTGGTTCTGCTTTGAATTAATATGGCCTCTTTGGAACAATAGGAGGTAAAATTTCTTTTATGGATGTAAATATCAATTATTCTGCGTTTGGAAATGGTTAGTTCTCCAACTTTGGAACAATGGGACTTTTAACTATAGATTGTAATTATGGTACGTTTACTAATATATAAATAACTTTTGTTTCAATCTAAAAAAGCAGTTATGAAGATAATGAAATAAATATTGCTGCATTGATTGGTAATTGTAATGCAAAATAAGTTCTATTTAAGCACTCGATCATTTATGGGAACATTAGTGCTGCTTCTAACGTTGCATTAATTTGTGGTTAATAAAATAGTAATTTCACAATTCATAATATAGAATTAGCTAATTCTATTATATTAAGTTCAACATAGATTTAATGCTCTATAAGTGGAGGACTATTTGGATTTATTTAAAGTGTATTTATTAATACATATTATGGATTGAAAATTAGTGTATAAGTATAAAGTATAGCATTAAACTACAATTCATATTCTTCATGTGTAATTGGATACGTTAATAACAAAATGAATTTGACTATTGAGAAATGTTATGTTCATGATTCTACAATATAAAGTAAATCTTAAAATAAATCATTTGCAAGTGGAGTTTTATCATATGCGTATATGACAAAGTTTATTGGTACTGACATTCAATTTGATAATTAATCGGTCGTGTCATAAAATAATTTTAGTTATTCGTCTGGATTAATAGCATACAGTGAAAATTGTAACATTACAATATCAAAGATATTTGTAACATATTCTTAGATAGTATCAAATGCAAATTTACCACATTCTGGTGGATATATTTGCATTGCTGTTAACTCCTTGTTAAATATATATAAGTCATAAATTAATAAATCATAAATCAAAGGAATTGACAATATTTAGAATATTAATTTTGATAATACACTGATAGGATAAACAGGCGGTATTATCGCGATGACAAATCATTCAAATATAAGTATAATATCAACTGATATATAAAATTCAAATTTGTCATAAATATGTAAATTATTCGCAAGTTTAGGTGGTATTTAAGGAGAATAGTATTATACACAATCTAGAATAAGAAATATAAAAATCACAAATATAATATTAACCGGCAACTCATCAATACTTAATAGTCATATTAGTGGGGTTAATGGAGCTTAACTATATTCTGATGCTTTTCAAGAAAATATATAATTATTATACATTAATATATAATCAAATTCAATAGGTTAATCACTTAATGGTGGTTTAAATGCATATTGTGTAGAGTCTAATATCAATATAATTAACATATAACTTATTTTCGCAAACTAAATAATCAATGGAATAGATAGTTATGGTGGAGGTTTACTCGGAGCAGTAGTTAAAAGCAAACTATATATTATTAATTCTCAAATTTAATATACAAATATTTCTTCAAACACAAATTAATCTGGTATTATTGGAGCCGCTATTGGTTCATTAGTTGAATGTGATATTACAGTTTTTGATAATTTGCAAATCCATAATGTAAGAATTGTAATGATTTCTGGAAATAGTTTAACTAGTGGTTCATTTATAGGCATGTAATACTCTTCAAATAGTTAACAACCAACGTAAACATATATTCGTAATTCAATAATTGATTCAATATATATTAATACATAAAGTACAAGATAATAAATTAACTTAATAACTTAATATCCAAATGTGCAATATGGAACAATTTAAATTACATCCACAAAATCAATTGGAATATCAAACATAAACGGAGCCCCTATTATAAATTGCGAAAACGTTTAAGTTTAATTAATAAACGGTAATAATTTCATTTCTGAAAATGGCTGTATTTGAGTGAATATAGTTTTATAAAATTAAATCAAATGTTATATGTATTATTTTGATGAAACTTAACTTATCAACGCTATCTTGTGTGATATATAGTATATTCGAGTACAGTGTCCCGCGGAACTAAAGCCAAGTGCAATATAACTATTGAAGCCGATGCACAAGCAAGCGAATTAAGACGCCATTGGGAAGATGATAATCTGAAAGAATATTAGGAGTAAGTATGCTGTGATCTGGAAGAAGTTATTGACTTTTACGGTGAAGACCAATTAAAGTCGCCAATTAATAAGATTCAATCCAACTTAATATTGATATTAAAGACGTTCTATAAACGTTAAATAATCAACCGACCACAATTCAAGATACTCCTATTTAAAATTTAAAGCCTGTAAGAAGTCTAAAACATGAAGTTCTGAAACAGCATCTCTACCTGTCCAGTAGAAAAAGAAATAAAGTCAAAGCGAAAAGAAGAGTGCAAAGAAGCGACAGAATTAGATGGATATTTCCATCGACAGCTGGATATGAGGCCGCTTCTTCAACATAATGTATGTTACCCGCGAAGACATGTGCTTAAACTTAGACAAGTATCATGCATGGAGTTAGTTGAACGCATTTTTAATATAAACTTTAACCACGTCCCAGATAATGTCGTCTTAAGCTGAATTTTGAGTTCCTTCAGTTTAAGTATCATCATTTTATGGTTCAAAGTGGTTTTAATTGTTGTTCAACATATGACCTGATTTTTTAGGAATGTAAGCTACTTTGAATTTGAAAATATTATGTTTTGTGCTTGGTTATTCTCTCTTTTTAACTCGTTGAACGTGTCTGTTAGCTAGTTAACAAATATTTCTGAAACTGTTCTTGTTGCATACAGGATGTGCGTTGACCGAAGTCAGATGGTCAACCAGATGGTCCAGCCGTAAACCATTAAAGTGATTAGATTTGATCTTTTACATATTTGGGTTCTAAGTCGTTCGTAGCTGGTTAAAGCACTTTATCTTTGCTTGTAGTGAGTAAAATTTCTGCAATAGGTTTGTTTTGAAGGAAGTGAATGTTATTCTGTATGATTCTTTCTTCCTCTGAGATTGGTTCATATTTTTCGCCTGTAGCATCTCTGTTGATTTAGTCGCTTGCTCTATCAACAGCTCTAAATGTTTCGATGTGTCTCACAACCATTCGTTCAGTGTACTGTTTCTATTTGGCAGGAGAGTACTTGTAAGTATCGACCTTTGGGGTGTGCATTTTTACAAATTACCATAAAAACTGGTTTAAGAAGTTTAGCGTTATTTTTATTCTCCTTATATAGTTAACAGAAGTATTACCCCTTCCTTTCTATCCAATACTTTTCCTCGGCGTTGTACTATTTAGTGAGTTCTACTTATCTTAAACTATTTTGTCAAAGTTGTATAATAATTTTTATAACATATTTCTTCCTGGGTTTTCATCGTTCTGGTCCTACCTCTTGCCAGCTGTTATGAATCTAGTAGTAGGCTATTTGTTTTGTTTGCTCTACAATCCTTGTTACAAACTATTTGGTTATTAATCAGTATTTTAGTTCGTTGTTTGTCTTGATTATCTTGAGCTACCTCCCAACGGAATTACTAATGTTGATAAATACAGTTTGTGAGATGCAAGGAGTGCGTTGCTTCGTTAGACGTGAAGTGGCCACACTAGTCCCATATGTAGCACTGTTTGAGTATTTCTTACACTATAGCTCGTTGATGTTCGTTGTGATTTATCCGTAGTAATGATTTACAAATTGATGAATCGGATGAGACTTAAACTGTTATAGAAAATGATAGTGGAGATCTTGTAATGTAGCAAATTGGTATAACATAGGTAATATGTGAATGCTCAATATTTAGTTATTTTCCTGCCAGCTTCGAGCTATTTTAAGTGGTTTACATGTGTCACTTCATATTCTAGTTGATCACGATATTCTAGTTAGTCAGGGTACTCATCTGTCCCAGAGTACTCAACTGTTTTGGGGTACTCATCTGTCCCAGAGTACTCAACTGTTTTGGGGTACTCATCTGTCTCAGAGTACTCAACTGTTTTGAGGTACTCAAACCGGTTATTATTATTTTCACATTATTGTACTAAATAATCACATTATTAGCACTACAGTAGGTAACAGTATATAATTAATTTAAATACCTCACTCGGTCTCCTTTAATTCGTTCCGGCTGTATTTAATTCTTCATGCTTGGTTAGAGCTCCCTTTTATTTATGCAATTGCGTGACATAGTTAAAGTAAATAATCTCTGTGACAGTACTATTGGAGTTGATAAGGTTGGGCGACCTAGTCTTATGGTGATTTGTGGCATTCGTGGCCGATTGGTTTTTGGTTTGTGTTTGTATCTTAGTTTATGTTAGGTTGGTGTTTGTTTGGTGGTTTTGTGCTTTTGGTGGATCTTGGATGATAAGCTTATGGTCATTTGTGGGAAGTTAGGTATTCTTATATTTACTTCATTCATTACTTGCCTCATTGTCGTTATTTTAGTTGTTTCGTTGTTCTTTTCATTTTAGTTTTTTATTTTCGGTTATTATTATTTATTTGGGGTACGGTAAAGTCTCACAAGTACACAAGGTAACCTCTTATTTGCCAACCACTTTGTTCTATTTGTGATGTCCTATGTAATTCATCTATTTAATCAATTTTTATTCTTTAATTTAATAAACACCGCTCCATACTTGGTTAATGATTAGATATGTTACATAAAAGACTGTTCAATGATAATAATCGATAATTTATCAGATTTAAACTAAATAATAATATTTTATGCTTTCTGTTTTCTTCAAAATATTTATGAGGTTTGATTTTTGTAAACTTTACTATAATTTACTAAAATCTATACTATTATACAATCAACATTTGCACATAGTTATGCAAAAATTCAACGAGGATTAAAAGAGTTATATTTCTTCATTTAAACTAATTATAAAGTCGTTTATTTAATACTTCAATTCAATAATTATAGCTATTTTGTTAATTATCCACTTCCTTAATCAAATAGTACTCAGAGCTAATCAACCGTTACTTTATATTTGATAATATTTTGGAATATTTTTAATGTGATTAATGTTCACAATTAATGAAGAGCTTGTTTAATAACCAAACTATACATAAATTTTAAAATATTGGATATAACTTAAAGTTCTCACATTGTTGATATATTAGATCATGTAACATTTATTGATTATCATTTCTTAACCAGAGTGTTAAAAATTCCAAATTATTGAATATTTACATATGTTAATAAGAAGTTCAAGTTCTAGACTTCTTACAAGTTTTTAATTTTAAATAGGTTTCATTTACATAATCCTTATCCAGACTAGTTTAGGAATCACTTCTATCAAGACAATAATAATGTTAACATCATCTTCACACGCCCTCAATGATCCTGTCCCACTACTCCATGATATCCCTCGCTTCCTTCTCCTTCCCGCTTCTAGCTTGTAATCTAGCGCTCAGTAAGTAGTTCTCTCTCATCGGGAACGCGTCCCTGCTCATCTCCAAATATTAAACAGCTTGGGCGGTTGAGTTTATTTTGATCAGTTGAACGGCCGTTTGAAAGTAAATCTCTGCGATCCTCTTCCTGATGAACGAGTCGATGGCGTCAAAGTTGAGCTCGAACCGCTGAAAGTTGATCAGCACGTTTGATAGTTCAGTGTTGTTTACATATTCATCCATTTATGCATTAATGTTCTCAAAGAGGATGTTCTCGGTGTAGATGTGGCCGAATTGCTCTCTAGAGTTGATCAGCTCGTGCTTCTCGTCGAAAATGGCGCAGTACTTGTCTGATATCTGAGCTATCTGCGCCTTGAATATCTCCAGGTGCCCTTCCATGTAGAAGTCCTGTTTTAGCTTGCTTTCCGCGTTCTTTCCGATCTGGCTCAGCTCCTTCCCGCACCAGAAGGCGACGAAGCCCGAATATTATTTTTACTGCTTGATGAAGTGCTGAGCGGCTTGGACGACAGACTTCAGCATGAGCTCCAGAATTTCTTTCATCTCCGCGTACGTCTTCGTGTTCTGCACTATTTTTACGTTGGCCTTGAGTAACTTTTGCAGGTTACTGGTGTGCTTGAACTCGATGATTATTTGCTGCGCGTTGAACTGGTATCCGGTTTCGTTCGTGACCGTGAAGTCTATATTTATCTTGCTCTTCGAGTTGTTGAACATTTTGATTAGTTTTTACAGATGGAATTCATCCAGTGCCTTCACGTGAATTAAATTCTGTATGTAGTATTGAATTAGTATTGGTGAGTGGAAATCAACGTTTGTAAACAGCGCTTGCATTTTATTGCCTTCGTCCTGTGTTGTGTTTATTTGTAGTTGCATCAAAACATAGTTGTGCAGGAATTTGAATCTGTTGTACAACTTCTCATACGTTTCAGAGTCCTCTTTCTGTAGTGAGATAAATTTAACGAATATTTCTCTGAATTGAACTAGTGTCTGTTCATTTTTTAGTTCCTCCAGAATGCTGTTTTAATAGAATCCGGTCAAATTCATGAACAAATCCAAATAAATAAACTGGAGGAAATCCGAATCCGAATATTATTGTAAATAACTGCGCTGAGTGAAAACGGTGAGCAAATTGAACGCGCACAGATTCTCGTTCAAATGAATTAAAGACTTCAAATACAAAACGACGATTTGAAGCGGAACAGAATTCGGGGGAGCGGAGTCTATAAAAGCTTACAACAGAGAAATGGCCCTGGAGTGGTTACCAACCTGTTGAGAGAGCACGGACTATTGGATTATGTACTGCGGAGAGAAAAACTGAGAGCGCGTCGGCATTTGGAGCGGAAAATTGAAATATTATTTATAAAAAGTGATATTTGTAATATAATCACTCCAAAATTTATTTGACAAATACTATAATACTATAATACATCAAGACTACGCATAAAAATAAAGTCAATATTAGCATGATACAGGTACCTATTTAAAGACTGATTTCTGAAATACCACATAATATAATGTATTTTTTGTTTTTTTCATTCATTCAGCCCTGCTCGATACGTGAGATTTTAGGCTATTTAATTTCACCGGCCTCAACGTTATCCTATATACACATATTAAATCATAATAATAAATCATCACAATAATCTGATCTTTTCACTGTAAATAAGACCAATTGTCCTCAATTCTCATTAAATTAACGATTTTCTGTGAAAAACTGTGTTATCTCTCCAAAGTCCTCTTTGTATTTTCAGAACTTCTTTATTTCAGTTTTTATATTTTTGATTTCATTTTATTTCTGTGCTTCAGCATTTTAACTCTCAATGCAATAACTTTGTAAATGCAACAAATATGGGCGCCAATTCTATTTTGTTAAACGGTGGGTTCGTTCTATTTATTTATGTAGCGCATGAATATAAACGGGTAATTCTCGTAACGAACGAGGTTCCTCTCAATGTCAACGTGTTCCAGTTTTAATTTCAGCAGGGGGTCAATGCATGTTAAGTGGTTGTGCTCTACGTTCAGAGATTATAATTATTTCAAGTGAGCCAGTGAGGTCACGTCAACAAGTTTGCATTCTCCAAGATTTAAAGTTGTGAGCTTCGTGAGCTTTAAAAGGACAAATGTTGAATGAAGCGTATTTTGGGATAGATCTAGCTCTGTCAAAGAAGTCAGGCGCTGAAGTGGCATAAAATCTGTAATTTTGTTGCCAGCGAGGTTCAAATATGTAAGACGTTGTTGGTACTTCAAGGAAGATATATCGGATATTTAGTTGTGGCGCAAATCCAGCACATCCAAGTTAGTGAGGTGCTCCAGAACGGAAATATCATATACATTCGTGGAATTGACCTCAAGCTCCTTCAAATTAACGAGTGGTTGAATGCATTTAATATCAATAAGGTCAGTATTATCCACAGAGAGACACTCCAAGTTAACCAACTCACTAACGGCCTAAATATTTGAAATTGGATTCTTGCTCAAAACTAGCTTTTTCAACCATACCATGGACTTCAAGCCGCTGATATTCGTAATCTTGCAGTTTATAAGCACTAAACTGGTTATGTTTCTTGGAGGGTTGTGCAGCTAAACTTTGAAACACTCTTTCAAAATCAGCTTGTTGGCTTCAATTCCTTCAATGAACGTCAAGTTTCTTATCTATTAATCTTCCTTTATGCATAATTCACTATTAATAGTCTCGTACTTATTTTGCTAAAGAAGCTTTAATTCTTATTCATTTAATTGCATTTTATCAATTATTGGAATGGTAAGAAATATATTTGAATAATTAATGAACATTTATATTATTTAGTGTTATTATTGTAACTAGTTGAATATATTTAAAAATACTTTGGGATAGAATAAGGAACAAACATCTGATTGATCATAAAACATGACTCACTCAACAGCAACAATCCAACAATACATCTAAACGCAATAAATAGGTATATACTAGTTATTTTACTATAGCTAAGTAAAAATAATATATATTTTAATAATTCTTGTGGTTGATAATATTCCAGTTAATTAAAATGGTTTTCATCTTTTTTCCAATCTAAGTGATTCTGCTTCCTCATTTATGTAACAGCTTTAATGTATTTACTATGTGTGATTTAACATCTTTTTTAATATCAAGTAACAATTTTACTTTATTCTATGGTATGCAATGTGAACATATATACATAATATTAATAATATTACGTATGTGTGTAGCGGTTTAATTAGTTTTTTACTATGATTTTTAAGAGACATTTTAGATCTTTTTTGTAGAAAGTTAGTTTTTACATTAGTTGAATATTTAAAATCAGATTTTGTTTTATCTTATTGTGTTTTTAATATTTAAATATTCCTTTAAAATATTTTGAGCTTTTGTTTTTGGATAAGATTATATTGCTCTTTTTAATAGCAAGTTCATTTTAATTCATATTTCAGTATTATATATTTTCTTTTTGCCATTTATTTATTTTGATTATGATTTAATATGTGTTTTCTTTTTATTTGTTATATTTGCATTATCCGTATTCATCGGATTATGTGTTGGTGAGTCATGTTATTTTTTCAGTCCTCGCTACACTCAGTAAAACATCATAGAACATAATTAATGCTTTATAATTCTTAATAATCATACTCATTTAATTATAATCTTAAACCTATTTCATTAAAAATAAAACAATTAATTATATGATTCTTAAAATTCAATATTCATTCCTTGCAGGATTCCCAAGACGTTAACTTTTACTCTAACGCAATCTGAACTTTTTATAAGTCTTAAACTTTGTCTTTTAGTATTTAGTTCCTTGCGTTCCTGTCTTAAAGCATTATCTTTGATCTGTAAAATTTGTGTCTGTTCGTTTTCATAAATAAATTGTATTTTCTAATTTATTTTAGTGTTTAAATCTAATTTTAATTCAAATCGTTATAAAAGTTAATGCATTTTAGTTCTGGAAGCTTTAAAACACTAAAATTCTTAAGTTTAACGTCATTCAAATATAGTATCTCTACGTTCGAATTCAATATCAAATCTAATGAGCAGTAAGCTAAACTAATTATTTTACTATTTGGCAAAATTTACAAAACAGAATGCTAAATTTTTGTAATTTTGCACTTGAAAGGAGAATAGTCAGTAAGATTTGATTGTGCTAATAGAATCTTGTCAGCTGTGATACTATTTTTTAATGGAGAATTAAATAGTTCGCAATTGTTGAGATCTATGTGCTACCAATAACCATTAAGTTAACACAAATCTACTTTGCTATGTGATAATTAAATTCTATTTCTATTAATTGAATCAAGTAAATATTCAAATTTTTGCTGAATATTGCATTTAGAACAAGTAATAAAATGATTAGATTATGCCCGTTGAATATCCAGAGTGTAGCCAGTTAAAAATAATTACTAATATTAGGCTTAACTACATATGGGCAGCACATAATTATAATCAGTTGTTTTACTGGTTTGCATTATTTTTAATTATTAATACTAAATTGATTCTATGCTTTCTGTATTGTACTTACATTCGTTCAGATGCAGATACTTGGTTTTGAATTTTGAATTACTTAATCCAATTATTTCGCAGTTTGATAATTTTAAATCGTTGTATGATCCACTTAATAGATTAAGATCTATCAGATGGTCAGATATTGTCATATTAATCACATCGCATTTGATATCTTCCAAAACGCTGCTTATTTCAAATTGATATTTTCGATCAACTGTTATATTAAGCTAGACACGTGAACAGAATTAAACTAATTGATAGGATGTTAACACCGTTCTTTAAATAGTCAAGATATTGGTTTAGCACGATTCACAAATATTGCTAAACTAACAGTAATCAAAAAATAGTTATTCGTATGTCCCCTTTATTTTGTTCAAGTCCAGCTAGCAGTATGTGAAGAAGAATTTATCTGACTTCGTCAACAAATCGTAATTGTTAAACTCTGTATAGTCGTTTTGCAGTCCTATTATGTGTATTTCCGTGTACTTATTTTTTATTTTCTAACTAACAGTATTAAGTTACTCTTTTGGTTTCTTTGTTTACCATTTCATAACCAGATAATTTTCATTCTGAGTAGTGGTAAACATTGTGGTGTGGAATAAATATTTGTGTCTATAATTTCATTAAAAAAGTAATATATTCATTGTTATTGTGTCAAGTCATAAATGTGTAATACACAAAAAGAAAATTTAACGAAATTTTTTAATTACCACGTACAATTACCACGTCGTGGTCGGACGTGGACCAAATTGGACGTTATACGTGGAATTACCCAACTCTAAATGTGTATTAGGAGTAATAAGTGAGTTTCTTTACTAATGAGTATATGCAATATATTTTATCATATAACCTAAATTTAAATGTATTATACTGATATATGTATTTTGAGTCAAAATTGAAAAATACTAAATACAATATATCCGAATAATTGTTCTTCACTGTATCTGTCAGATCTTATTTATCCTTCATAGCATTAGTCAAAGCGAATAATGTAATTATTATTAAATAAACCTATATCACAGAATTTGTTCCAGGAACAGGTCGATTCTCTTCAGAAATTCGGGCGGGTTCATCTCGTTTATGTATTTGCAGAACGTTTCCCACTATTTTTTGTGAACAACGATGTCTTGAATTTGTATTTTTTCGTTCTCTTTGAACAGGTCGTCCATTTTTTAGCACTGGAGGAGGTGGTAGGTGAGAAACTCCTTCGTCCCAACCAGAAGCTTCTTGTTGTATTTGTAATTCAGCTCATTTTTTATTAAGAGCATCATAGTGGGGAAGATATCCTCCCAACAGGCCTCGGCCATTATGCGTTTGCACTTTTAATCAAGCGACTCAGGGCTGTGCTTGTAACGGGTAATATAATACACGTAACAATACTAAATGAGGTCAAAATTAGGCTGTGGCACACCATTATCAACATTGAACACGAACTTACGCATCTTGTTGTTGTAGAATGATTTGCACTACAAAGCGGTCCTTCCTGGAAAATGCTTCACAACCATTCCCCAATCAATAGTAACATCCAAATACTGCTCAGTCGTGCTCAGAAGAAGCCTTATGTCGTCATCGGACCATGGAGTATAATATTGTCGTTTCATTTGGAGTGAGATGTGAATCACAGGAAATAATTACTTCATTAAGCTAAAATTGCATTTAATGTCAGATTTACATATCTCATGTAAATTGCAGATACACATGTTAATAAAAACAGAAGTAAATCCGCTTTTAAGACAACGAGCTCTTTCTACGAGACGTGCTATTTAATAGAATTTTTATGATGTATCTAAAATATTTTAAAGATTTATAATTATTAATATAAATTAAATACTTAATATTTATAATAATAAAAATTAACTGTCCCAATTATAGATCAATTGTTAGTTTGAATCTCAAGTTCATTGTACATAATAGTTATTATTAGATTATAACATAGTATGTAATAAGTACATATACCTGCTATAAATTACATTTTTCAAAACACTCTAGTATTAATTTGATGTTTTCACATTCCTGTCAACATACGTGTGTTTATCTAAAAACGTTGAAATTTATCAGTTAGTTTTCATTTTGAAACGTATTATAATTTCACTTCATCTTCTCATCAGATTGGAAATATGGAATAAAATCTCATAAAAAGATCTGAGATTTCTCCCGTAAAGATTTAACATAATCGCATATAAGAGTAACGTAGTGCATACTTTTACATGATGATTGGAATTGGGATAGAAAATAAGTGTGAGAATCGAGATCAAACTAATTGCTCCAAGTTGGTCAGATCCAAGTTCAGGTCACGTATCGACTCTTGAGACAGGATATCTCGCATATAAACTTTAGAAAACCTTAGATGCCCTCAAAGGTTTAGAACACGATACTGATCCAGTATAAACGAAAGTTAAGTGAGTGGGATATAAAAAACTTTAGAAATTGAAAGCCCATACACTATTTTGCTTGGCTCTATACGCGAGATTTTACCGTAATGGACGATTCCCCTATCTCCAATCATTTCAGTTTTTTCGGCCTAAATTCATTCTATTATATTTATATTAATTTATATTATTACATTTAAACTTTTTCATCTATTAAGCAATATGCAATGTTAATCTCAATATATAGATTCTTCTTTGGTCAAATAATATAATATGTATTGTCAAATTCAGTGTCATTTATCTTATTAATAGTTATTAATAGTATATTTATTCAACACCACTTCACATATGAGAAAAGTTGAATGTCTTCATTTCAGAACTGGTTATGATTCTGTACTCTTTGTCATATATCTTATTGTGTCTGTATGTATACCTGTATTCAATTACTACGTTTTTACTGGAGTATTTAATTATCCAGTAACTTTTACTTCAATTTAGTTTGTATTTTGCTCACTTTCGGCACTTGTATGGAACATATTTTTAAAACCAAGTGAACATCACAAGCATGTTAATACTAAGGTGACCGTTAAAAAGGATTTCGCAGCTAAAGCGTTGTTATTTATTTTACCTGGAATTATTATGGGTGCAAACGTCTCTATGAATAATTTGGGTTTAGCAAAAACTTCAGCTACTCTATCCATTTTGGTAAAGGGTACTTCTAATATTTGGACAGTTTTGTTTGATTTCTTGTTTTTCAAAGTTAAGGTAAGTTGGAAAGCGATTGTGATGATAATTTTCATTCTGGGTGGTTAGGCATGCATAGCCATATCATCATTTTATTCAAATCCAGTTAGGCCAGATCAGGTCCAGGCCATAATAATGTTGTGTGTGTCTGCGTTAACTTCTTCAATTTATTCCGTTTTCATAAAAGAATCCTAAATTTTCTTGAAGAAGCGTAATATTCACGTTCATCCAACCGAAACTGCGTTTTTCATCATGGGCTACGCTAGTTTGGTGATGATCGTCCTGAGTTTGATAATTGAACTGCAAGGCTGGCCAGATCTTTTCCACAATTTTACGCCATTGTCGAACATGATATTAGTAACATTGCTTGGCGGGTGCGTAATGACAACCGGTGATAAATTAGCTGGTATATTTTTGACGATGAGGAATTCCTTAGTTGATTGGTCCATAATAGCCGACTCAAAACAGTTCCCAAGATCTTCCTTGACGTTCTGATCAATAACAAGTATCCATTTGACGGATGGTCCATTTCTGGCCTAATTTTAATTGTTATTACTCAAATTACCTGGGCAGTTCTCTCTCCGAACAAGAAGAACAAGAAGGAAACTGTTGATAACAAAGGGGAGAATGAAGCCGAAAACGGAGTGAACGCGGAAACGGTTCCGCTGTTAAACGACGCGAAAATTGGAGGAAACTGATTTTACTTATTATATCTTTCAATTTTTATTTATGTTTATTCATAAGTTGATTTTCAATTTTAATACCGACAATATTTCCACTTCGCACCTAACAAAAATAATGCCAACAATGAATGAAAGCATCTATGAAACCCATACATAATTATTTACTCCATAATTCTATAATAACATTAAAACTTTGACAGAAGTAAGAAAAATGTAGAAATATGGAGGGCATTCTAGATTAACTAAATCAGAATTCGATAAATACTTAATGATACTATTTACAATGATGATATCAGGTAAAGAGCGAGGATCTGTCAAAGATAATTGGTCTAAGAACACTAAAATACGCAATTAGTTTATAGCTGATGAAGTTGGAATGTCTTGCAGAGAATGGGAGGAAATACATTCTAATGTCTGTTATGGTCATATTAAATTGTTATTAGATTAACCTGAAGAAGAAATCGATACAAATTTAGACGGTATAGAATCTGATGAAGAAGAATCTGAAAATTCTGACTATGAATATGACGAAGATGATCTAGAAGAACTAAATAAAATATTTAATGATCATGAAGAAGAAGTTTTGAGCTAAAATAAACCTGGTAATGCAAAAAGTAGAAAACTTTAACCATGATATATACAAAATCAAAATTTGTGAAATAACCCTGTTAATTGTAAGAATTTGTAAGTTCTCGTGGTATTCCCAGAGAACAACCTGAAATAGTTCGTTACTACAATAATAATTATAAAGGAGTTGATTATGTAGACCAACTTACAAAAAATATTAAGTTTCCAGGACGATGTACTCGTTGGACCACAAGGATGTTTATTTATTTTATGTAAGTAATATTAGTTAATGGGTTTTCTTTGATGAAATTATTGCATCCAGAATATAAAGAAATTAAAATAACGGATTATATTGAAAGCATAATTGATTAAATGAAAATAAATCTAACAAAATATGAAATTAAAGCTACACCACGAAAAATTGAAGGTTGTAACCAACCAAGTAAGCCCAATTAAAGAACCAGTAATAGAAGCATATAAACACTATCATGTATATACAAAAGTAAGTGCGTAATGTGTCGGCTGCAAATAATGTAATAGCAGATATGTGTGTTCGTGCAAAGGATATCATTTGTGTCCAGAGTGTTATAAAACGCATATTAGTGAATAAAATGACATAAGAGAGTACACACATTTATAAAAATGAATAAAGTGATTTAAAATACGAATAATATGTTTTAATATATATTGAACACGAAAATAGTAATTTACCTATTAAATGGTTGAAGTCGATTTCGAGAATTTTGTTAATTATTTGCGAAGTGGAAATACTGACAAGCTTAACATTATTTCGTTTCAACAAAATTAATAACATAAAATAAACCTCTCAACTCAATTAATCTTCGACCGCATACTTACTAAAACAGTTGTTCAATTAAATTAAAATTGAAAATCAACTTATGAATAAACATAAATAAAAATTGAAAGATATAATAAGTAAAATCAGTTTCCTCCAATTTTCGCGTCGTTTAACAGCGGAACCGTTTCCGCGTTCACTCCGTTTTCGGCTTCATTCTCCCCTTTGTTATCAACAGTTTCCTTCTTGTTCTTCTTGTTCGGAGAGAGAACTGCCCAGGTAATTTGAGTAATAACAATTAAAATTAGGCCAGAAATGGACCATCCGTCAAATGGATACTTGTTATTGATCAGAACGTCAAGGAAGATCTTGGGAACTGTTTTTGAGTCGGCTATTATGGACCAATCAACTAAGGAATTCCTCATCGTCAAAAATATACCAGCTAATTTATCACCGGTTGTCATTACGCACCCGCCAAGCAATGTTACTAATATCATGTTCGACAATGGCGTAAAATTGTGGAAAAGATCTGGCCGGTTGTTTTTACATTTAATTTCACTGATCGCTATTTTGTTTATTATACTTGTCCAATAGATCTTGATACGAATTTAATAACTGATTTTGTACTTGTTCAACGCATTAACATAAATTACCGATTTTAATCTTGAATATAAAATTATTTTGACTAATACTTGTTTTTTGCTGTGTTAACCGATGTAAATAATTGTTATATTAGTTAATAAGTTTCAATTTCTAAGATAATATCTGTTATTCTTTGTCAGGTTGCTGTTAGCTAATATAACAAAATTCTTAAGCATTGAGGTGTTGTTCTAAAGGAGAAATATCTTTTATATAGTTACATGATATGATTAAGTACGTTAAATTATTTAAATTCTTGATTGAACAAACATCTTCAATTAAATTGTTAGACAAATGCAATTGTTCTAACTCTTAGAGTTTTGATACTGCTGAAATATCTACTATTTTATTATATGACATATTTAGAGTTTTAATTTTAACTAAACCTCTAATACAGTTTATATCGTTGATAGTATTTCCAAAAGCGGTAAGTTCCTACAAATTCTTAAGTTCTTTAACAGCTGATATGTTTGTTAGTCTGTTGTATGATAAGTCCAACTTCACTAATGTCTTCAAGTATTACAACTCATTAATGTTTGATAACAAGTTTTGAAATAACTGGAGATCAATCAACTAGTTCATTTACTGTATTCCATGTATTTAATCTAATTCGCAATCAATTATAGCCAGAGATTTTAGTTTAACAGGAGTATGTATAAAATTTATATTACTACAATATTAAAAGGTTATATTATCAATATTTAAATCATCAACAAATTATAAAGAAATAATCTGTTAATTCTTTATGTTTAAGGACTTATTTACTATAATATTTTCATATTATTTATAATCAGACATTGAAATTGGAGTGGTTAAACAACAAATAAAAAGATAAAAACTA
The DNA here is from genome assembly GCA_963988835.1 of Hexamita inflata. Taxonomy (NCBI): domain Eukaryota; phylum Fornicata; order Diplomonadida; family Hexamitidae; genus Hexamita; species Hexamita inflata. Next base: position 80,588 of record CAXDID010000787.1, on the reverse strand, counting down.
AGTAATTACTTTAAAACTTAGATTTAACAAAGCCATGTAACTGTTCGAATAATATTCAATAATTCTATGATTCAGTAAGTATAGTTATTTTAACTACATGTTGTATTTGAAATATTTGTCCTTACAATTATTAAAATTGTATATAATATGAACTCACATAACGTTCGTCTTGACAAATTGAACTGGTTGGATCATTTGAAACTGCTGTGGCTGGTACTGCATTGGAACTGGTTGTTGGTATTGCACTTGTTGGTAGTTCATTTGAGGGGGAACTTCAGTTTGCTTTGGGAAGAGTGGTTCAGTTTCAGAGGTAGTGGTTGCTGTTTTCTTCTTCAAAATACAGGAGAAACAAATTGTGATGATGAAGCCGAAGAGACCTACAATTGAGAGAGTTACGCCAAGACCAACATTTTCGTAAACGCCGTTGGAGCTCATGTAGTAGGAGAGATTTCCGTAATATTCGCTGTAAATTGGATATTCATATTCGATTGGAATACAAGCAAGAGTAATACCAGCAATGAGCATGGACAAGAAAAAGAGGCAAAACCAGGTGATGACGCAACAATATGGATTCTTTTTACACATAAGAAGTATATAGTGGAGTGAAAGTGGTTTACTTACAACGCTTGTTTTTAATTTTTTAACTGATTGTTTTGAGAAATAGAACTGAATTCTGTTCTTGAATAGTAACATGACTCACTCAACAGCAACAATCCAACAAAACATCTAAACGCAATAAATAGGTATATACTAGTTATTTTACTATAGCTAAGTAAAAATAATATATATTTTAATAATTCTCGTGGTTAGTGAATTTCCAGTTTATTAAAATGGTTTTCATCTTTTTTCCAATCTAAGTGATTCTGCTTCCTCATTTATGTAACAGCTTTAATGTATTTACTATGTGTGATTTAACATCTTTTTTAATATCAAGTAACTATTTTACTTTATTCTATGGTATGCAATGTGAACATATATACATAATATTAATAATATTACGTATATGTGTAGCGGTTTAATTAGTTTTTTACTATGATTTTTAAGAGACATTTTAGATCTTTTTTGTAGAAAGTTAGTTTTTACATCAGTTGAATATTTAAAATTAGATTTTGTTTTATCTTATTGTGTTTTTAATATTTAAATATTCCTTTAAAATATTTTGAGCTTTTGTTTTTGGATAAAGTTATATTGCTCTTTTTAATAGCAAGTTCATTTTAATTCATATTTCAGTATTATATATTTTCTTTTTGTCATTTATTTATTTTGATTATGATTTAATATCTTGATTTAATATCTTGAATTGTATCCTAAATCATAAATTGAAATTACATCATTTGTATCCTAGATACTCAGATTCGATATCTTTGATTTTAATGGCACTGGTTTTGAAACTTTTATTTTTAATAGTATATATATAGATAACTAAGCGTAATGATTCATGAAAATATAAAATGATTTCAAATTACGTTATATTACGTCTGGCCACCATTTTTCTCTAATCATCACATTTCCTGAAACACAAATTGAAATTATAGAAATAATAATGTAATGTAAAATGTTAACAAAGTCATAAGCTTATAGCTAGAATATTACATTTCATAAGTCATTTTCTTTACAATAACGAAAGTAATACGAATGATATTGTTTGATGATGATCCACACTTAGAGTACTGCAGTACTTTGTGTAAAACTAGTGTTATGTAGTTTAGTGCTTATCGTCCTTACTTTCACATGAACTTTTAATTGACTAACACGATCCCAACTTTGTGTTTAATTATTTAAAATAATAACTTTTGATATAAAATAAATAGATGATAAGTAGCTAAATAAACCATATGTTGTGAGGTATCACTCCACTTCGAATGTTAAACGCAGCAAGGAACTATCCTCATACCTAATTTTAATGATTTGTAATTTAATCATATTTATATCGTCTTTTCTAAACTTAGTTTTGTTAATAACAATTTATCATTATTCCACTCCAGTCTTTTAAATGACACAAATACATGAAATACAATATAACGATTTTATTATAACAGAAAGTGTTAAATCTTAATATTATAACAAAAATTAACCAACCTATATATTTTAAAGTATATTTAATATTAAAATAATTAATATATATTAGTGCTATATATACAAGACGATACATTGCAATTAATGAACTCTAATTTTATGGTTAACATAAAAAGTGCATCAACTATCAAAACCCAATCTAAACATCCTTTCACACAAATTATCTCCCTTCACACAAATGTCTGTATTCGAGGTTATACAGTATAACAAAACAAAATAGAAATCATCGGCATTTCAAAACATTAATTAACAAATTAAAAGTCACCACACCAGATATGTTTACTCCATCCAGTAAACCAATTGTGGGACACAGTATGAAAAATTACCGTGAAGACAGCTTATGGAGTGAGAAAGAGCAAGATATGTGGGTTAAAGCTTTAGTGTAGGTTGGCTATAGCTACACAAGATTAGCAAAGATTTCTGATTTGATGGGAGGTTCAAAGTCTGTCGGACAAATTCGTACGTACATGGAAAGACTGGTATTTGTCTTATCAACTGATAATGATCCTGCTGATATTAAGGAAAAGGATGCTTAAAAGATATTAGATGACTTGGTTAAACCAATCGCATAATCAACCTTTAAAGCTTTGAAATAGAAACCACTAATAAAGGAGCGCAATCAGGAACATTATAAAAACGTAGCCAAAGCTTTTTGTGTTGGTGTTAAAAAGCTATAGAAAATGTGTAGAGACAATGAAACAATCGTCAAGATCCTCATTGCCGAATTTCTGGCTGTAAATTATGATATTTGCGTTACATTACAGCTAGTTGAACTTCAGTGATCGTGAAAAAGTGATCAGAAAAGTTATCAGAAAGTTAAATTTCGATTTTATTTAATATCCTAATTAAAATATAAAAATAATTTTTACTTTGATTAACCCGATGATCACTCAAACTTCGATGAGGTAGCACTCGTGGTCGATATTGCACTCGTTCTTTCCGTGAACGATTCTGAACTCGTTCTTTCCCCCAGCTGGTTCCCCATGAGTTACGCACCCCTCAGTACTTGACTCCTTCCGTATCCGACGAAAATAACAGCGTGTCCTCCCTTCTGAGCAGCTGATTTGTGTTGATACTGTTCTTGTAGAACATAAGATAATCGTAAACAGTGATAGCAGTTTTAAGAGTACCTGTTTATAAAGCGTTTTTAATCCTCGCCAGAACAAACGTTCTTGAAGCCCTTTGATTTGATCAAATTAATCGTCATCGCACTTGATTAGGCAGGAGCCGGTTACGTTCGTCTTACCAGATTTGTAAGAAGCACATTTATCGGTTGTTACAGTGCTATTTAAAAACGCAACATTCTTTGAGAGGTAGCCACTGTTGCAACCGTGACAATTCTTGTCACAAGAGACCATGTACTGCTCTGAATAAACGGTATCGGTGAAGTACTTTATGCAGCGGTTATCTGAGAAAGAACCGGATGAGATTTTGAGGTTTAAGTTTGAATAAATGATTTTAATAAATGATTTTGAATATTGTAAACGAAAAAATAAATTAATCAATTCAAACTTCCTCCGTTTTGCCCAAACAGCTTTTAACAACCAGCGGGAGTTGAACCGTTCCCGGCCGCGGCCTCAGAGAACTCGAAATTATCGGAGCCGCCGTTTTCGCGAACAAATTCCTCTGAAGCGGTTCAATTTCGTTTTCTTGAGGGTCAATTTTCAACTAAATTATTGTTTTGTGGTTCATTTTTGGGTTTAAGTGTTTATTTTCAGGTTGAATATTATTGTTCGTTAAAATATTATTATTTTGAGAATTTGATTATGATTTTTCGCGAGATTTGCGATTTTTGTAGTTGAGGCTCTGAGTGGCGAGAGCAAAACGGGCCTTGATCACCTCGGGATCGTAAAGCTTGAGGATTGGAGGGGGATTCTTCCGCTTACGCATATAATAAATAGTATATGCAATTATAAAGGTAAAAACGAATACTGATGGTATACAAATTCCGAGTATCAAAGAGAGATTAGAATTTGAGGAGGTAAGTTAAAACAGATAAATCCTCCAATATTCGCACACGATCAAATTCTGTTGAATAAAGCACTTACTAAGACACCGAAAATGAAACACTAGCTGCTCGAGATAACAAATTCTAATTTAAAGTCTTGTTCTTACTTATAAGAGGCTATAGCTGAATCTACATTGGAAATAGTTGACAAAACACTTTATGTTATGCAATAATAGTGTACTACCGATCAAAAATAGTTACTGTTACTGGAGACTAAATCTAGGAAGCGCAAAGCACCTACAAATTAGGATTTAAATCGATTACTCCTGGCAAAATAGGTGAACTTGCATTCAATAGAGTAGAATTCCGATAAATATCAAGTTCAAACACATAGTAGCATTAAAAGGTAAATGCTAAGTTTATAATATACATGATGATATTGTGTTTAAAGTAGTCCTTTTCGTTGGTCATCTCCAGGAACTTATCAGCAACGAATGCTGGTCTCTGGTAGTTCCAAAATTCGTTCAAATATCGTAAAATTGTCTTGTCCTGATTACTCAATTATCGGTCATAAATAACCGTCTGATATGAATGACAATAGTAATCCTAAATTTGTTTGTTCGTTTTCCCTTATATTTGTTGGGTTACTTCTTACCAAAAAGTCGTTTTATCACTCGTCTTCAGATTTGTGTTTAAAAACAAGCAAACATCTTTTTCAGAATATTCTTAAATATCTATTTGATATAATTTATTTAAAACTTATTTTAATGCAATAGTGAACACATTTCTAAATTATATAACTGGCTCAGACTGTTATCTGTAAACGCTCTTTCTGAATTAGAACGAATTTATTTCTCGAGAGTACTTTTAAGACATAATCACATTAGAAAGTAGATTAAATGTACTTTTAAGCTCATTTTCCTGAATACTGGTGTACATAGAGAAAAAGCGCCAAAATTAGTCGTAAGGCTCGTTTTCCAACATTAAAATATTATATATAAGACATTAATGTGAGTATTATTTATTTTCCTGATTTTATTTGTTCAAAACAAACGCTGCAATAGCCAAATAGGCACTATCAGAAATTTGTAACATTTTACAGATGTGGACAAAGATAATTAGAGATCTAAGCTATAAATAGAGAGCTAATAAAAGTTCGTTGAAAATTTACATTACTATTGTAACACCAACATTTACAAAATAATGCTTACAAAATTACGTTATAATTCAATTTAATAAACATAAATTTTTGCTAGAGTACTCAATTTTACATATACAAAAATGTACATTTAACACAGCTTGGTTTTGAACAGTTAATAGATCATTATGAATGTAATTTGAGTTTAAAACAAAAATTGAAGAAAATAAATCAATAATACATTTACATATCTTCAACATCTAGTTTAATATAATAATTGAAAATTAATAATAAACACTTTCACTTCAAATATTTAACTAATACATAAAATTAAAGCAAGAATATTTCACTTGATCCCCAGTTTTTTGTAGAGTGCGCTCATTTAATCTGCAACGACCGGTTTCCGCTCCATTTATTACTTTTCTGGTTCTTTCGTTTCTTCTTTCAACGGATTTTGAACTGGAGCCGTTTTACCGATTTAATCGTTCAAAGATAAAAACGAGTGAATATCTATTTTAGATTCGGTTTGCGAAACAGTTTGATTCGGTTCTGACACCTCCACTCCAGCTGAGGTGTCCGGTTCATTATCAACTATTTTAGTCGCGTTTGCGTTCACGCGGAGTGGTTAAGCTGAGGTTCCGCGGAATGGCTAAATTTTCGGGCGCGGAGTGTTTACAATTCTCTCAGTGTTGAAGATTCCGTGCACTACCGAGTCGAATTTCTGCGTTACATACTCAGCGCTGTATTTTGGCTTATTGTTGGTTACTTGTTATTTTTAATGGCGTTTAGCCAAGAAAATAGATAAAATAATAACGGTTGCTAAAAGAATAACTCCAATAACGACTCCTACAATCAATGCTGTATTGCTCTTTTTAACTGTTACAACTTCGGCCTCTAAAGACTCTAAAATATTCACACGAGTTATAGCCGATGAAAATAAAATAACTGAATCAACAGTAAATTGAATTTTGACAGCTGTTTTCAAAATGATTTAATTGCCAAATTGTGGCGAAGATTCTTTAGGAATCTAACCAAGTTAAAAAGAGGCTGGAAATATTGAAAACAAAATTTAAGCTTGAATAAGTGAGTTTTAATTGGCGTCAAGTATAGTTACTGTTATTGGTGAAGATAACGCACTTCCACATAATTTTTACAAATTTTGATTTGCATCAATTATGTTTTGAGCAATTTATGTTGTTGCGTTTAAAGTACTACGATTTTAATACACATTAAGCTCAATTGTCTGGTAGCACGCCAAACTATAGATTATTTACATTTGAAGTGATAAAGTATTCTTATTGAACTACTTATTATATTGTTAACAAAAGTATATTTATTTATTTCAATTTTCAAAAAAAATGTAGCTTCTTATGAATCACAAATCTTATACAAATCAGTCTTATTTGTTTATACATATAATCAGCATCACCAAAATGATTGAATTCAATTATTACAATCTTAAATAATTTTTATACTTTGAAAACTTGTCTTAGAAAGAGCTAGAAGGTTTAACTGCAATAATCAAAATAATCAAAGTTTCTTATATTTTAATTCCGATTCTTTTACTACATAACCTTGCTTGTAAGGGAGTAGCTTATTTGCTTATAAGGGAGTTACCATTTTCAACTCCCTTTTAAGCAAAAATGTATAAAAAATGTATACCTGTGGAAATGTCGAATTTGAATGATTTATGATCAAAAAAACAAGGTTAAAACGCATGTTATTTGTCACTTGCTAATATGGGAGTTTTGCATGATGGAACCCCCTTATAAGCGAGTTGACCTTCACCCTTATTAGCGAAATAGCACTTACAAGCGAGGTAATGTAGTATGTAAAAGTGTTTAAATTTACGATAATGTTTAAGAAACTAACTAATATTTAAGAATATACGGTGATTATTAATATTTCTACATAATTTATCAGCCCCACATATACTTAATCCGATTAATACCGCATTTATTTAGAATTAATTCTATATGCCGCAAAATCACACGATTGTTGCCTGACATGTTAAGTAATTCATTTATTGAGCCATAGTAAAAGTGATAAATAGAAGGCATTAAAACTGGTATTAATTCCATTCATAAAAGGAATGAATTAATTTTATTTTACCAATTAACTATATTTATAGAACGATTAGGCGTCCGACGTTAGAGCTGAAGAGGCATTGCTGGAATACCAGCTTTGTTTAGTGTGATCGATGATGGGTTCATTTGATCGCGCTTCTCGTTCCTCGCCGCGTTACGCCCCTGGATGCTTATACCCGAGTCGTTGGTTGCCTTGGCTGCGGAGGTGCGCCTAACGTACATAGGTGTATCTAAAACTAATGATCATTCGTGTGAACTTACAGTTCCTGTACAGAAGACCGAACTAGTATAAACGAAAGTTAAGTGAGTGGGATATATAATTATAAATAATGAATACAAATAATATAACTATATAAACATCAAATACTATAACTATAATATATATATTATATATAATATATAATTGATAAGAGAGAATAAGTCGATTTTTAAATAAATTAGAGAGAACTCCTGCTTTCACTCCCTGTAATACAGGAAGAAGTCCGTATGGAACTTACAATGTATGTAACACATGTATCCATTACATTGCGATCGTAATCAAACTGTTTGCTTTAACTTAACAGTATTAAATATTGAAGCAGTGTTTTATTTTAAATAATCTACTGATATTTTAACGAAATAATAATTATATAATTTATAATAATAATTTTATATATTTTAAAATATTATAAATCTTCACTCTAGGGCTAGAACTAGTGCAACTTTCTTCTTTTTGATTTCTGCGATTTCAAAGTTTTTGGTTTTGACGAAGAAGGAGATTCCTCTGAACAGCACGAACACGATGAAGCTGGAGTAGAATATATGTATGGTAATGATTATCTGCGAGAACGTCTTTTTCGCGCCCGCAACATCACCGAGCCCAATTTTCGAGCTCACACAGCTTGAGAAGTATACCAAATCAACGAAAATCGCTTAACTAGATTCGCCAACGAGCCCACTAAACTACTCTGTGTCAAATATGAGCAAATTACTGTAAATACCAGCGAACCAGAGAATATGCGCGAAATACGACTAAAACATGAACTAAATTGAACTTTATTAAAATTGTTTTGATGTAAAATATTGGACACTGTAGAGCATAAAATAGGAAATGTTAAACAATTGAACTATTAATAAAATAAGTGAGATTATTCGCACCGTTTTATAGGAGCAAATTTAAATTATTACATCAAGCAGCAAAACGGTGAGCAAAGTTGAGGTCACCACGAAGAGGGGTAAATGAGAAAAGTAGATTTTGGACAGAAATTGCTATAATTTGGTTGGCGGTTTCAACTTGTTTTACTCTGAGATAATCGCATATTCAAGAACCTCTTTCTATAATAGAGCGTCCCACTGAATTAAATTCTTTGAGAGCTTGTCAACTGAATTTTCAAGCTATGTGATCTTTAATTGCAAATCAACGTCGGAATAAAGATGTTGGGATAAAGTTGGATTCTTTACCAACTAATTCAACTGATTCGCACACGTTAACACGTGCTGCTCATAATGGCAAAACTCGATTCCAGGCTAATAACAAATTGGACAGGCAACAATACGTTACGGGCACGAAATTTGATGCATCTGCACCACTTAGCTGTAATGCAAGAAATCACAGAACGTACATTACTTATACGTGTGCTCACACTTGATTAAATGTTATTGTAAGTCTTTGTACTTACAGCTATGATAGCACTTGTTAATTTGTACTTAAACATGCTTCGGCTCGAACTCGTAAAACGAAATAAGGTGGTTACGACCGTCAATTTACTCGAGAATTTCTTCATTAACAGTTTCTAATTAATTTTATCTAATTTAATTCAAATAACAAATTGGAATTTAATTGTTGTTGAACTTGTTAATTATTTTCTTCAAATCTGGGATAAATTATTTCAAAAACGATTTAGTTAAGTTTAAATATTTAAATTTTAACTGATTTAGTTTATAAACAATAATAATATTGGTTTATAAATTATAATTTTGATTCTTTTCACTGATAGATTTAGTCACGATTGATGTTCATCAAGGTAGCTACCTCATGCATAAAGCTAGACTGAATTTTACCTGCTATTTCAATCTAATTTTACACAAGTTCTAATTTGGATTCAAATTCTTTCTTCAAACACGTAAATCTCTTGTTAAGTTATTAGATACTGCCGTTCTGATTATTAATTTGTTATATTCTTTGTAAAATATGCAGATCCATCATACTTGGCATAGATTAGTCAGATTAATTGCAACATAAATATTATCCACGTTAGAACTTACCTTGTTTCAAAGAGGCTGCGCTATGATCTTAAATTATGTTAAAACTTAAATCAACGTAGTATAGTTTCTCAAGTTGTAGAAGTTAATGAATGTCAATAAGACAATTATGGGATAAATTAAGCGTTTATAAATTAATCATGTTTCTTAAAGCATAAATATCTCTGAGATTAATTTTATTTAAATATAAATATTGCATTTTCGTCATACCTGAAAGTGGCTCGATATTTACACCAAAATTCTCAGATAAATCAAGAGTATCTAAGCAAGGAAGGTGTGCAATAGCTGAAACATCTTTTATAGAGTTTGACTCCGCTTATAAAGTTGTAAGTTGCTTCATATTTTTAAGAGCTGATATATCAGTTACTTGGTTATACCCGATGTTTAACTTAATTATGTTTACCAACGAACCAAGTGGTGAGATATCTTACAATTTGTTGTTTTATAAAAATAAAGAAGTGATGGTTGTCAACTTTGAAAGAGGTGATATATCACACAATAAATTAGCTTAGAGGCACAAAAATTGTAAACATTACAATGATTACAAAAAACTTATATCTGTAATTCCACAGTTTGATATATCTAAAGCAAAAATGTATGTGAGATACTATATTTAAGCCAACACATTTAAGCTAACACATTAGTTATCAACTATGCTAAGGAAATTAAGATTAAAAGACTTAAGTGCGCTAATATCATTGATTTAGCACTTCGTTAACAACAAGGAAGTAAAATTCTTACACATTTCTAATCCGTTCAGGTCTTAAACACAAATATCCTCTAATGAAAGTATTCTAAGGTTTGGTATTTGCTATATCCATTCCATATTCTATATTTGTGGACAATGATTTAAGGTTAATTCGGTAATCGTTTCCGATTTCAAATCATAAATAATTTTGGGACAGAATTCTAAGAATAATTATTCCAATTGAAACTCTTGCATAAATGACAGACTGCTCAAAGTTTTGTCGTTATATATCTTGAGAGTAGGTGGTTTACCCTTTATCTGACTTTTATATATGTATGACATAAATGGTTTTGCTGGATTCTCTGTCGTGGATTTTATTTAATTACATGCAAATATATTTTGAGTGTTCTTATTTTCAGAAAAAATAAACTAAAACGGCATTTATTGGTTTTTAGGCTCTGTAATATTTTAAGGGATTTAAAATGGCTTAAATCCGTTTTGGCTTGTAATTTCTGAGTGACTCTTAAATGTATTAAAATCAGTTTGTTTATCTTCATTGTTTAACTTCGGTTCCTTTTGATCTATCTCATTTTTCTTCACTATGTTAAAGGCGAATGGGTTGTACACCTATTTTTTGTTATCGTTTTTTGTTTAATGCTGAGCTGTTGTATTTGGGAGTTAGGTGAACGGGTTTGTGAATAAAACTGTGTTTTGACTTTTATTATTTTAAACAGGTGGAGCGTTTTCTGTCTAAACTTTTTAATTTTGATTTTGAACATCTAAAAATGCGTTAATTGCACTAAAATCATATTTTTTGTTTTGCATGTCCTAATTATCATTGATTGAGTTACCAGAATTCATTGGAGGTGGATAAGATAAATAGCTGATATCAAATGATAAAATAATAATAATATTTACTGTGTAGTATTCAAAATAAATTCATAGATTGAATATTTACATTATACGTAAAAATGTTAAATGACTCAATTAATTGTAACCTTATCATTATAAAATAATACTAAGACTCTATTTAATCATTCCTTAATAAAAGTTAAAATTAAAAGTATATATATAAGTATATAAAATAGTTATCAATCTTAACAAAAGCACAAAAGAAGCACAAAATTATAGAATTTCTAAAATAACATAAAATAACTGTAACATAAAGAACTAAATATGACATTAACACACTAAATATGATCAATGCAGATTAAATCTAAGAAAATAGATACACCACCATAAGCAATATATTCAAAAATTAGTGATTTTGATGTAAAAATGAACAAAAACAGCGCAAATATGTTTTATGATCATCTAGCTAATGGAGAGTTACCCATGACATACAGCGCAGCAGTTTGATCTATCATTCCAATAATTTGAGCATACCTTGTTTCTGTGAAAGATATAACTGTTTAACATTGTAATTGTTTAACTTACAGTAGTTGTATTCCCATTTAATATCATTTAATCCTTAAACACCCACAGAGGTTTTTCGGAAAATCAAAATATATTATAGAGTAGAAACCAATATATTTTATGCACTAGTGAGCGGTTATATATAGTTCATTTTTTAATTTCACTCCATATCCAGTTAGCCACTCCATATCCAGATACGAAAATATGAACACACGATTTCTTGACTTCTTGATTACAGTCATTCACTAAATAATAATATTAATATACATTGATAACTTGTATCAAAATTATTATATTTTTTATCACAAATTTCAAAACGGGCTCAACCCGTCATTTACGCCCACTCAGTGAAGACCCATTTCAGTAAAATTCAAAATATATTTATATAGATATTTTCTAGAAAAAGTTAATTGAAAACAAACTACTTATAATATTGACATAATAACTATATTTTCCGTAACACCATATTGATACTGTCTTGGTATTTGTAATTATTATTTTCTTTACTCGAGTTTTCACCATGTAATTGTAAGAGGAATTTAAATGGTTAAATTAATACGTACCAATTAAGAATAACATATATACTATAATTTATTGTATTTATACTATATTGGTCGAGATTCATAACTCGAAAAAATCGAAAAAATAAACATTATCCGTTTTATATAATAATTGGGGAAAGTAACTTGTGATCAAGTTCTAACTCCATATTTTTGTATGAGTTAATTTCCTTACCTAATATATTTAAACTAAATAATATTGTTATATTACTCATTAAATACTCATTAAATTGTAAAAATTTGAATCACAATAATTCTTTCAACACATTAATAACACCATACGTTTCAATAGTAACATAATACTAGTATTACTATTTTAGTTAGCATTATAATGCATTAGCTCAATCTAATTTGCTATCTTGTTAGTAATGCGAAATGCTGTTTTAATTTACAGTACAGCAATAATCATCTATTATCTAACTATCTTTACATTTTGTATTTAGTTTTACATGGTTTTTGATTTTTTATCCAAAATATATTTATTATTATGACACTATCGTAAACTATAAATTAAATACTAGTTATATTATACTAGTTGCCTAAAGTGCATGTTTTTTGCTAGATTCAATTATAATTTTAACTTTTATTTGTTTCAATCATCAAGTTGAATATTTCTCATTTTCTGTTAAAGAGGTGGTAACAATATTTAAAATATCCAGTTGTCCCAGTCCGACTATAAGAAGAAGTTTTATGAAATATTATAATATCGAAAAACGCAAAGCCCGAAAACGCCCGACGGATGTTTAAGGATTAAATCTTTTTTCTTTCTGTATTGTTAATGAGAACATTGCAAATAAAGTATATGGATAAAATCCATCCAACTATATATTAATTAACAATTAGTTACATTTGAAGAGAAGTCAGAATAATTAAATATTACATTTTTATATATTATAAAAACTAAGATATAACAGTTATTAAAACGTACATACTGTATCACAAAGTTATCTGTATGTTTGTATACTGTAATAAATAAGTTATTTATTTAGCCCTATTCAGAATAATTATTATGAAGTAAAAATATTTATAAAATACTCAAAATTTTAGAGTTATTTCATCATAAAAATACATTTCGCAGTATAATTATAATATTTTAAACATATTTATTACATTTTAAAATGTTTTGGGTTTCAATAAATATAAGAATTTAGATTGTAATATTTATTGTAAATTAGAGGTGGAATAAAATTTTATATGATGTCACAATATATACTAAATCAATTATTATCGACCACCTACACCACATTTTGGAATGAGCTAAAAATGCAAAAAATGACTACTCACAACTTTCATGATCGAAAATATTAAATTACCACGTACAATTACCACGTCGTGGTCGGACGTGGACCAAATCGGACGTTATACGTGGAATTACCCAACTCTAATAAATAACTATACATTAATGTTGTTACATAAATGAGGAAGCGGAATAATAATAATAGATTGGAAGCAAAGATGAAAACTATTTTAACTGTAAAATTATCAACCACAAGAATTATAAGAATAAATATTATTTTTACTTAGCTATAGTGAAATAACTAATATTTATTTATTTATTGCGTTTAGATATATTGTTGGATTGTTGTTGTTGAGTGAGTCATGTTATTATTATAAATATTATTACATATTTGTTTAATACAGTATTATTTTTATTTTTATATTCGATCAATTATTGGTTATTGATAAGGTGCGTTTTGGCGGGTATTTAAAAAACATGGCGTGTTTTACAAGACAATGCTCCGGATATAATTTTTTAGCGTTATTTTTCACGGCATGTTTAACTGAAACATTCTTTTAGTACATTTTCATATTAGATATTTTCATGCAATATTATTTCATAAATATTATTTTAATTATTTCCAAGTCCTCTAAAGCCATTTTGACACACCATTCCACCTCGCAAAATTAATGAAAAATGTTCAAAATTATAAAATTATACAAAACATATAAACAACTGATTATATGTTAATAACATGGTTTAGTAAATTCAATGCTTATTTATCATTCTAAAATATATTATTTATTTACTATTTAGCTTTTTACATCATTTCTATTTACAATATGAATATTAAAAGCTTAATTTAACGCAAATTCCTACGAATATGAGTGTCCCGTGTTAATTATATTATAACTAACTAATTACGAATATATTAATTTAAGTATGCAGAAAATTATTTATCGTGATTGTAAGTAATTTTTTGGGAATTTAATAATATTTCTTCATATACTTCTTAATCTTCATCTATTCTTCTAAGAGTAACAATTGTTAAATGAAACTATAAAATATTGTTTGATGAAAAACGAAAATTATTGTTGGCATTATCTTGGAGCTATAAAATATATTATAATTATTTAATCCGTAAACCAATTATCTTAGTTAAACTGCTCCAATTTACCCGAAATTATCTCTGTAAACATAGTAATTCCGTATATTTCAAAACCTGTTCAAAATTTGAAAACAGTTTCAAAATAAATATTTCTTTCTTTTAGCATAATTTAGCTTTAAATTATATTTACAGAGTTTATTGCGTACAAATTTGGGGAAATAAATCATAAATAGTTTCATTATTTGTTTCAAGTTTTCATTAATTTTGCGAGGTGGAATGGTGTGTCAAAGTGGCTTTATAATGTCTGAAAATTAATAAAATTATAATTTGAAGATAATATTGGATGATAAAATCTAATATGAATATATCTCTTACCATCAAAATGACGCCATGTATGGAAGTGGACATATTATTTTACTATAAAATATATTGTTTCTATTAGCATGAATCCATGACAAAAGTGGGGTTTCTATTAAAATTTCACTTCTATACAATGTAAAATTTACCAATATTACAATCTGGTTAGTGATATTATTGTGAATACACCACACAATTTGTATTTTAACAAGTCATTTTTGTAATTCTATGTTATAATTTTATCTCGGTGAATTAAGCAACCAGTTAATTATGATTCTTCGTGTTAACCCAAATTTTAATATATTTTAATTATAAGACCAGCTTCAATAATATGATTTCTAGAGCTGAAATATTTGAATCAAAGGAGACTTGCCAGTATTGCGTTTAAAATTTGTCATTGAGTAATTAATCAAAATTTAGAGCATTGAACGCAGAAAATTAAACAAATTATAGCACAACTTTATTAACTGACATCTAAAAACTAAATAGCTTTGGAGGCAAATCAGTACTAGATATAAAATATTCAATCAACTGTAGCAACTTCATTCTTTTAGCAGTTCCCAGCTTCATTGACCTACTTAATAATGAATAATACTTACGTAACTTAGTGTTAACTTCACGTTATTCTGGATAATAAGCCTGAATAAATCCCAAAAAATTAGCTGGTATAAAGTAGCTGTACACAAGCGAATTTAGTTTAAAATAATTTTGTAATCCACATTCGCTTATTATTAGTTTGTATAAGTAATTGAGCTCAAAAGTCAAACCTTCACAATTAAAAGCTAAAAATTTTAGAAAATACAATAAATTTTTATATACATCTGTCTAAATAGCTGCAGTTATATTACTATCTAATAACAATATTTATATAATTCGCAAGTCCAGATAATTACAAAACCGAACACTTCTTCAACAAAAATTTTAAGAGTTGTGTCTGTAATTAACTACACGCAAGATCATTACAGATTCTTTGCCTAGTAGAGTACAAATATAAATTATTATCCAATACAATGATAAAAGATAGATAGTGAAGATAAAGATAGTGGAGATATATTGTTGGTTGAGTAACCACAGGTACCAAAATCTTACTCAAGATCTGTAACAATGCAATCACATACGTTGTGGGGACTAAAAGTATATTTGAATTACTTTTGGATTTAAATAAAGGAAATCGGTATTGAGCTGGATAAAATAACTGTTAAAGTACTGAAATATCCAATATTGATGAATATAATAATAACCTAATATAAGAAAATCGTTGGTGTAGATAATAATAAATACAGTTGTTGATGAGATATGCGATATACTGTAACAATACCAGACTTCAAAAACCACCGCTTCTCTTACAATAAGAAAATGTTAAAACATTGCTTGAAGGTAGTGAGGTGTTATATTAATACAAAACAAAAATGTCACCTATATTTAAGCGTGAGCTCTTGTTTCCCCCTACTTAAAAGCTTCTAGCTCATACGCTAAATTTGCTATAATAAAGAAAAAACGCTAAAGAGATATACAAAAAGAATGATTCAGTTAAATACGTTTTGCAGGGTTAATTTATATACTATATATAAATACTATATATACAGTATATAAATTAATAAACAAATATTACATTAAAATAGAGAAAATTGATAAGATCATTCTCTTGTTCTGCTCAACTTCCCTAAAGGCCTTTTATATTCTGGACCTTTTAATATTTGAGAGCTGAAAAACGAATCGATATCAATTTTTTCAACGGTTGAAGAAATCAAAACTGGTTCGTTTTCTTCTGGTTCCTCTGGAAGAACTGATTTTATTTTCAGTGGATTCTCGATCGTTCCTCTAAATTCAACATATTTTGAAGTTACTAATTATTCATTTGAATTTTGTTTGTCGTTTGATTCGTTGTTTAGCTGCTATTCTTGACTATTGTTCTGACTATTATTTTGTACATACGACTTGGTCAAGACTACGTTTGACTTATAAATGGATTTGTTGGCGTTGTTGAATCTGGCTTTGATGTCCTCAGGGTCGTAGAGCGGATTTATGGTAGTTTAGTGTTTACGGCGGTAATAAACGGTAATGGCGAAAACTATCAGTAATATAAGCGTAATTACAATCCCAATAATGAGCCAGAACCAGTTGAACTTTTTTATTAATGTTGTCGCCACCAAATCTTCCTTCAAATTCACACGAGCTAACGTCGTCGTATACATCACCTCGCCATTTATTTGAAAAGAAACAGAATAAGTCGCTTGAAGAATTGCCTGATTTCCAGATACAATCGAATCCTTATTCTCAAGTTGTGGAAATTCAAAAGATTTAGGAAATAATGGATAACTAGTTGAAAAAGTTGCGATTGCTTTATTATTTCGATTATAACACGTCACCACAATTGGCAAAGCAAGTTGACTATTACAAAGAATCTACAATTTCGGATTCAAATCCACTACTCCAGATATTAGTGGTTATCTGGCATTTAATAAGGTATAATTTCGATAAATATCAAGTTCTAGTAAGTAATAACACTAGATGGTAAGTTATAATAATTGCATTTGGTGTGTTAAAAAAACTGAAGTAAGTAACAATAAATTAATACAATAACCATTCTGGATAAATGTATCAAAAGATTTATACAATTTGTGAAAGTTGATGCACGTTGATTCTTTAATAATATTTATTGTTCACTCATAAATTCACACCTAAATTACAATATACTAATTAGTATACTAAGAATTATAAAAATTATAAAAACAGATCAATTAATATTAACATTCATTCTAAATACTCTTTTTCTGTTTCTTATTTAAAATTAACAGGTTCGGTCAAACCACTTTCTTTATCGATTCTTTCTATTTCAATACTTTTTCTTTCTTTTTCAATACTTTTACGTATGAAATCCGCGCTAGCAATGCTTAATCCTCTTATTTTGCTGTCCTTACGATTTTTTAAACTATGTTTTCTACTTGAAGAGGTTGGAGATATGAGATCTACTGTATCACCAACTTCATCATACTAATCTTATTAACCTAGTTCCTTCATAGCTTTGATTCTTCCTTTTTCGTAGTTTTATTCAAACTCGCTAACTTCAATAACTTTTATGAAGAAGCTTATACCTCTAAACCAGATTAGAACAATTAGAGATGAGTGGAAAATTTATGCAGTGACTATTATTTTGGCTAATGCTCCTTTTGGGTATAAATCTCCAAATCCCACTTTTCCACTCAGAACTGATGAAAAGTATAAGAAGTCGTAAAACACTTAAATGGGTTCTTTCATATCGTTGGGGTCTATTCCGATGAAGCTGGTAGGTTATATGATTGCTAATGTTGTGTACATGATTGCAAAAAACAGAATTTGTGCTATGTAGCTTGAGAACATGAATCCCGTTGCATTTTTTCGGAACGAGCCCGCTGTGAAGAATTTATATGTGTAAATGCAGAAGAATCCGTAATTTATGAGTTGAATGATGAAGAGTGGTATGGCTGCTTGTTAGTACGACGTGGAGAATTATCGTAGGAAGCTGAGTATATAGAGCATGATAATGGTGCTCATGATGCATTGTGGCATTAATTTCAGTCTGTAGTATTTAGTCAGCCATATAACGAATTTGGTCGGGAATATCAGCTTTGACGTGCCTTTGATCCCTTTCATGTAGCTTATGACTTCATTTTGCAGTAATGTGTCCCATTTCATGACAGTGTTGATTAGTTCTTGTACTCTTTTGTCCAGGTTTTGCATTTTTAGGTCCAGGTCAACATCGATTAAGCATTCCTTGGGCAGATCCGCCTGGTGTTTCTCGAGCTCCTCCATTTTTAAGAGGCAGTTCATCACGTGTTGGTTGTATTGAGTGACTTTGAGCTCCGTTTTGTAGCAAACTGGGCAGGCGACTACCTGTTCGGGGCAGGTTAGTTAGTGCATTTAAATGGCGATGTTTGGGAACTGTTGGTGGCAGTGAATGCATTATTTGAGGCAGTGGACGCACTCTTTCTAGTGCGTTTAGAAGTTTTTGTAAGGTGTTTGTTCCATGCACGGCGGAATGTTAATGTGCTTTTCCTGCGTGGTGTGCTGGTAAAAGAGGATTTTGTAGTTCAGGCCGGTGATTTACTCGAGAATTTCCTCGTTTTTGTTCTGCAATTGCTCCTTGCGCATGAAATTTAGCGTCTGAATTGGAATCTCGTTCCTGTTGAAACGGTCCTTTAATGCGAATATTTCATCGGGAAGGTATAATATGTTATTTTTACGCGTGCACTCGACTGATGACTGCATGGCAACCTCCATCTCCTTCTCCTAGTCATTCAAGCACTTAACAGGAGTGGATAACATCGATTTAATAATTAAAGGATCAACATCTATGTCGGTTAGAGTCTCATCGCACACAGGACACTTGATTTTCTCCCACCACTGCTGATTTATGCATGACTCGCAGATTAAATGCTCACACGGCTTCATTCGTAAATGCCTTGTATACATTTAATTACACAAAGAACACAAAAACCTTTTATCAACCTGCGGAGGCGCGAAAATGTAAATAAATTGACGTGGATACGACTAATAGCACCATTTAACTATTAATGTCATAATATTATCAGTATTGTTTTATTTTGCCTGACGTATCAGCGCTATTTTTTATGATAACGTATCTACCGTAGTCTACAAAAGTGAGTATACCTTATATTAGCTAGGACCTATATAAGATATAAGGCCTTGTTTCCACATAATTGGAGTGAGAATTCTACTATTTATAAATAACAATATAAAAAGTAATATGATTGGTTTTTAACTTCGTGTAATAATATATTTTGATTGTAAATTTAGCAATCCAAATGCAATCTAGTAGTTAAATAGGCTAATCATAAATTGTATTATGATATGCAGATGTATTTATTAATTAGAACACTTTCAGACATATGCAGTACGTAGTTTCTATAAGTTGCTATATAATAGATTATAATAAATAGATTATAATAGTTATAATAAATAGAGAAGAACAAATAGAAGACCTAATTACAAATTCACCTGTCTATTGTAATGACTGATGAAATATTTCTGCTTGAATGAATGTAATGACTCAACCTAATTTTCGTAATTACCTATCAACTAACATCACTTACTCATGTCCTTGTAATAAAAACAAGTCTAGTTTCTTTAAGTACAGATGCTGGAGAATACTAAATTACTACCCTACAAATAACATCATACTAAACATCATACTATAATAAGTAATTACTTAACCAGTTTTATAACATACACAATATTATACAACTTAATATAATTTATTGTAAACTAAAATTAACACTTCAAATGTGGAATAGTAGTCTTTAGCTATATTTTGATTAAAATTAATATAAAAAATATCGTCAGTTAACAAAGAATAAAATTCCTTTAAGTTAGAAAGTTTAAATTATCTAAAATCTGTAAAATACAATTTAATAGGATTCAATTCCAGATTTGATAGTAAAGTGGTGCTTGAATTCGTATCCAAAGCAATTTCTTTACGATTACGTTCCCTATATTTATAATCAGACATTTAAATGTAATTTATGTTAAGAAATATTTACCAAACACTTACGAATGCGAAGTTGCAATCATATAGTGTGCGAATCTTGCTGCTAGAAGCAGGATTGGGCTAAATTGTAGTGCGCTATCTGCAATTAGGATCTTTTTGACATTGATTTTGACCCGAAAATTTTGTAGTAGATGTTAAATTCCGATGTTAGGTGTATCAACTACAATAGAGTAATTGACGTTCCTATTTCGGTTAATGTGCCAGTTAAAAATAATATAGACGATAAATAATTTGTCCCAGATTTGAAGAAAATAATTAACAAGTTCAACAACAATTAAATTCCAATTTGTTATTTGAATTAAATTAGATAAAATTAATTAGAAACTGTTAATGAAGAAATTCTCGAGTAAATTGACGGTCGTAACCACCTTATTTCGTTTTACGAGTTCGAGCCGAAGCATGTTTAAGTACAAATTAACAAGTGCTATCATAGCTGTAAGTACAAAGACTTACAATAACATTTAATCAAGTGTGAGCACACGTATAAGTAATGTACGTTCTGTGATTTCTTGCATTACAGCTAAGTGGTGCAGATGCATCAAATTTCGTGCCCGCAACGTATTGTTGCCTGTCCAATTTGTTATTAGCCTGGAATCGAGTTTTGCCATTATGAGCAGCACGTGTTAACGTGTGCGAATCAGTTGAATTAGTTGGTAAAGAATCCAACTTTATCCCAACATCTTTATTCCGACGTTGATTTGCAATTAAAGATCACATAGCTTGAAAATTCAGTTGACAAGCTCTCAAAGAATTTAATTCAGTGGGACGCTCTATTATAGAAAGAGGTTCTTGAATATGCGATTATCTCAGAGTAAAACAAGTTGAAACCGCCAACCAAATTATAGCAATTTCTGTCCAAATTCTACTTTTCTCATTTACCCCTCTTCGTGGTGACCTCAACTTTGCTCACCGTTTTGCTGCTTGATGTAATAATTTAAATTTGCTCCTATAAAACGGTGCGAATAATCTCACTTATTTTATTAATAGTTCAATTGTTTAACATTTCCTATTTTATGCTCTACAGTGTCCAATATTTTACATCAAAACAATTTTAATAAAGTTCAATTTAGTTCATGTTTTAGTCGTATTTCGCGCATATTCTCTGGTTCGCTGGTATTTACAGTAATTTACTCATATTTGACACAGAATAGTTTAGTGGGCTCGTTGGAGAATCTAGTTAAGCGATTTTCGTTGATTTGGTATACTTCTCAAGCTGTGTGAGCTCGAAAATTGGGCTCGGTGATGTTGCGGGCGCGAAAAAGACGTTCTCGCAGATAATCATTACCATACATATATTCTACTCGAGCTTCATCGTGTTCGTGCTGTTCAGAGGAATCTCCTTCTTCGTCAAAACCAAAAACTTTGAAATCGCAGAAATCAAAAAGAAGAAAGTTGCACTAGTTCTAGCCCTAGAGTGAAGATTTATAATATTTTAAAATATAAAATGACTCACTTAACTGTAACCTAATCATCAGTACTAAGGCTCAATTAGAGCCACCGTTTCATTTCTAACGTACGTTAAGGCTCAATTTAATCATTCCATCTTCATCGTAAATCATGACGTTACCTCAAACTAATCTCCACATCATACCTCATCTTCTAGGATTGTCACTCTGAATAGCCACTTCAGACATCGGAAGTTATCTTTGTAACTATCTTTGGGATGGTTGGTATGAATCTTGGAACTAGCATATCAGCGGCAACGCGTAGTGCTTATAAGTTTAGAGTAATATTTTAAAATGTATAAAATTATTATTATATATTATATAATTATTATTTCGTTAAAATATCAGTAGATTATTTAAAATAAAAAACTGCTTCAATATTTAATGCTGCTAATTTAAACCAAACAGTTTGATTAAGATCGCAATGCAATGGATACGTGTGTTAATGTACATTTACTACAATATTTAATATATATGATATATATTTAGTTCTAAATTAGAAGTGTCGTATGTTAAAATCTAAATATAACGCAAATAAATAACATAGTTATATAAATTATAATATAATAATTACTACTATATGTATGACAAATTTCATAGAATTCTCGAAATTATTTTAGTTTGAAATTGTGTATTCAGAATGTATAACAATTATTATTATTATAACAATTATTATTGTATTATTACTGGTGAATATTTAATTTTAATTTTAAAAAGTCTCTAATTGCACTCCACATATGACGCTATAATCTCAAATTTCTCTAATTAATTCAATATAATCGCAGATGCAGTATTTATGTAATTAAAACGATTATATATCTATAATATACCAAACAATGATGCTTCCAGATCAAATTTATAGTAATCTATTTAATCAGGTGTAGATATAATTAAATTTACCAATGAAAGTGCTTTAACAATAGTTTTGGGATTTAGCTAATTAGTATGTGTATAATTTCTAATGCAGTTAAACTCAACTATCATTGAATCAATCGTAAGATTGTTATAATAGAACAACAAAAAGGAAATAATCTGTATCTGATATAGAGTTCGAACAAGTATTCGTGAGTAAAATTTAACAAATATTCACCGAAGAAAATATTAATATTGAAGCAAATAATAACTATGAGTTGTGTTAGGAAATAGCAAATTATCTTTAAAAACACCAAAACAGTTAAATCACCTTTTGGAACAAACTCTCTCAAAAAATTCAGAACAAAACGTCAGTTCAACTCAGAGAATATTATAAGAAGTCGTTTTCTAAGTTTTTATACACCCAATGCATTACGAATGAAGATAAATAGGTTCTCAAACAGCTAATTTTGTAAATGCCAGATAGTAAGCCTAGTGAAATAGCAAGTCATTTTATGAGCGTTACTTCGGAGAGGAACTATTTTAAGCGTAACATTATAATGTATGTTGTGAATAGAAAGAATTTGTTAACTAAATTGTAACATGAGTGATTTCATGAATATATAAATAATAATAATAATAACATACACCAGCTTGATCACTAATGCTCTGCATGAAGGCACCATCGCGACGAAGTAAGGTTAGAGAGACTGTCAAGCTACCGGAAGAAGGGCACCGCGAGCGCCGCCAGGCCTCGAGGGTGTGGGGGCAAGGCAAGAAGGCGAAGCCCAAGGCAACGCTGGATCGGACGGGCTCGGAGTAACCGTCGACAATTGAAGACATGGAACATGAGCGAGTGAGAAAAATAATAAACTATAGTTAAAGACAGCTTCGTTAGTTCAAACGCAAAACTTGTTACAAATTTATATAGTTAAGTTGATTAGATATAAGCAGCAAATACGAATGAAAAATTAGTATAAATTAAATATTATGTAGTCAAATAATGTCATAACACATCATGCTATTCTCCCTAACTTTCGGTTAATTCATCTAATGAGTATATTACTTTGTTGACTGAATGAAATGTTTATAAATTATTGACTGAAATTTTGACTGAGAAGGAGTCTCAGAATCTTACTTTTGCACAAACGGTTCGGTCTCAGAAGTTTCAACAACAGTTTTCTTCTTCATGATGCAGGAGAAACTAACCGTGATGAAGAAGCCGAAGAAACCTACAACGCAGAGGGTGACTCCAAGTCCAACATTCTGGTAAACGTCGTTCGAACTCATGTAGTAGGAAATATACCCGTTATAGCCGTTGTAAATGGGATATTTATATTCGATTGGGATAACGCACAAAGCGATGCCGGCGGCGATCATGGACACGAAAAGGAGGCAAAACCAGGCGAGGACGCAGAAATAGGGGTTCTTCTTGCACATCATATAAAAGTGAAGTGAAAGTGGTT
Source organism: Hexamita inflata (assembly GCA_963988835.1). Taxonomy (NCBI): domain Eukaryota; phylum Fornicata; order Diplomonadida; family Hexamitidae; genus Hexamita; species Hexamita inflata. Next base: position 56,439 of record CAXDID010000787.1, on the reverse strand, counting down.
AAGTTATTCGCCTCCATTTGGTGTTTCCAGTCGATTATCCGCAAGCACTAAATAATTGAAAAATAGAACTGTATCAGAAAAGTATTTTAAATAACATTTATTTATATTCCGTAATAACGATTCTTTTATTTCTAATTCGATTGATGTGTTTTGCTAATAGTACAATTTGAGCAAATGAATCAAAACAAATGACCGATTTCAAGTTTAACAAGAGTATTTTTCAATTATTTAACTCAACTAAATATAGATACAAACGAAACCATACTACATAAGCATGAAAGGATGTTTATAATAATACTATAATATATATGTATAATAATCTAATAATCAAATAATCAAATAATTAACACTGAAAATATAGAGTCCTTTATGTACAGGAGTAAAGAACGCGTTAACTGCATGACGGTAATTTAGTGTTTTTGGACATAACTATAAAATTTCTGTGGCGTATTTGTGATCTTAATTATAAAAATATGAATACATATATATAATTCTACGACAAATAAAATTTTATTTCACTCCAAAACCAATATGAGAAGTTCAAATTTCGCAATTTTCAAATTCATTAAAGCAGGGTCTCTGGTAAAATTTTATCATTATAAAGGCTGAAACCTTCACCAAAGTTATAATACATTATTTACTATTAAATAAAATGTACATCTTTCTAATTACAAAATCGATTTTGATGAATTCAAAGAAATATTTGCCTTTAATTCTTGTCCGCCATAAAATACATATATGGCACGACAACTCTTTGAGAAACAAAGAATTAGCTCTATTGAAGCAAATTGAAAGTTTCATAATTATTTAGTCCAAAAAGAGAGTAAAATTAAAATAAAAAGTAACAATAAAGTCAACTATCCAGATTATCTTTATATCTAACCCCACATGTAAGTTTCATTTTTCTCAAGTATTAGACTTAATGAAAAAATTATATATTTCATTATATTTAACTAATGCTGAATTACAAAATAGAATTTTTTGAATATTTTAAAATTAATCCGTAGAATAATTAGGTCATTATTGAAGAACAAAATAGAGAAACAAGTTTAGTTTAAGTTTACTCTATTTAGAACTAAGATAGAAATTAACGCGAATTTTGTGAATTCAAGTTTTGTTTATAATAGAGTTAGATAATTTTTAATAATAATTTTGTAACTTCTACATATACTTCTAACAATTATTTAAATTAATATTTTATATTTGAGAATTTGAAAAATTTTGTTGCATTTTTCATTGAAAATACAGCACTTGAGCTGAAATATAATATGTACAGGCTAATGTGTAATATAATACAATAATATATTATATACAATTAACAATTTTTAAATGAGACGTCACATCACTATCCGGTTAAACAGTTAACGTAATATTTGAAAATAATTTAATTACATTTAGTTGGTACCTATTGTCAGTATACCATTTAATAATAGATATTATATACGTAGTATCATATATAAATATTATCTCAACTAATACATTTCTAAAAAATTTGCTGTTATTTTGATTAACTGAATTTTTAATAACTATAGTAGGTGACTTTAGTTGCAGCATATATTATTATTCTTAATATCTATTTCAATATTAGTATTATTACTAATATGGATGGTGTTGATGCTATTAAATATACTTGGTGAAAAACACTACTTTTGAGAATATTAGTTTCGATAATGTTCGAAAGAGTGTATATTTAATATATAATAGTCCATATAATATTTTATTGTTTTTAATATTGATAAATATTTATTTAATATTTTAAAATCGAATCTGCTAAATTTATAAAATCAAATTTTTAAGTTATTTAAGATAATAAAATTATTAACTTATATATGATCAACATAATGAACCAATCTGCAGCATTTGAAAATGTCTCTAATGTACAAAATAATATTCGTAAAAAGTGATTAATATTGAAATGGAGGACTAAAAGTAGACTAGAGACATTGATATTGAAATAAAGTTGTAAGTTCAATCAATAAATATAAACGCCCCTATGTTATACCTCTAGACTATGTTAGTCCAATATACCAGGAAAATCAGACCTTGGTTTTAGTGTGTTTATAATTAATAATTTCGGTAAAATAAAAATTTATTCGTCGCACACTTTCAATGGGGCATGTAAATATTATACCTGTTTCACTCCAACTATTCTCAACTATAAAAGTAGTTATGTGTTTTTGGCAAGTAACATTTTGTGTCGGAGCGAAATTAATTCATCAATGATTATATTTTACAAATATAAGGACATGAAATGTATATATAAATTACCACTTCAGATGAGCAATTAAACAGAAATGTTATCACTAAATGAACATATTTATAATTTATTGACAAAATATTCATATATAATAATATAAAAATGAATACCAAAGAAAATGAGATACATTTTCAGCTTAAATAAAATTTTTAGTCATTATTTTGATATAAACATTCTTTGTCTGAAGTGGTAATTTTGATATACATTTCATGTCCTTATATTTGCAAAATGTAAGCTACCTGCATTATTATTCCGCTTCAACACAAAAAGTTGTCTGCCGAAAACATAAAAATACCGTCATGCAGTTAAAATGAATATCGCATTTTTTAAATGTTTCTTGTGATTGAAGTAATTGATTATTGAGTGGATATTTTTGAGATGTACCAAAAGAGTGAGCCGATATATAATTACTACATAACCTTGCTTATAAGGGAGTTACCATTTTCAACTCCCTTTTAAGCAAAAATGTATTAAAAATGTATATTGTGGAAATGTCGAATTTGAATGATTTATAATCAAAAAACAAGGTTAAAACGCATGTTATTTGTCACTTGCTAATATGGGAGTTTTACATGATGGAACCCCCTTATAAGCGAGTTGACCTTCACCTTATTAGCGAAATAGCACCTCCCTTACAAGCAAGGTAATGTAGTATAGTTTTTTGTTCGTTTTAAAACTTTTAACTCCAACTTATTTTAATATCTTATTTTAATAACGGATCATTTTAATATTATACTTCACTTCAAATGTAAGATCAATTTGTGATTGGTGTAGTAATTTCCATTTATTTCACATTAACCGCTATTTGTGGTATATTTTTTCATTTAAAGTAATTATGTTAATACAAAGACTTGTACAGCACCCTCCCATATCCCCAAATAATCTTTCACTTATTTATTTCCGTTTTCTTCGCCTTAACCTGTTTCTACTCCGAATATCAGTTCGTATTTCTAGGTGTTGCTATTTTCCTCTTCTTGATTAAACAGTTCACAATGACCAGAACCAACGAGCACAAAGCGTTCAAAAACCTCCGTTCAGCAGCTGAAACGGAAATTTTCCTCAATGAAATTCGCTAAAAGGTTCCAGTCGCTCAATTCACCTGCGAATGTTCTCACACAGAAACGGACACAACGAAGAATTCTGACGGCTCAGAAAGCACCACGACCAACACAGTGGTGACATATACAGAAACGAGATACGTTCAGATACTGGGCATGATAGACCAAACCCCAGCGCTCTACGTGGTCGGGAGCTCACCATTGATTTACCTGAATCTGAAAGAACAGATAAACTGGCTTGGAAACAGCCTGGCCATAATCAACCACATTTGCGCGGTCATGTACGAACAGAACAAATTCAGAGACTACGACTGCGAAGTTACTTTTGGCGCCCACGTTCCAGGACTCACACCACAGAACTACCTGAAGAGAGGCGAGTACCCGAGCTGGATCAACCAGGGGTTGCTTTGGGCGTCAAGCCTGCTCCAATTCGATGTATTGTATATCTGCATGCTGAGGTCGAGAATCCCGAAAACACAGCTTCCAGTCATTAAGAGCTGCTCGATCGACCCCACCTTTTAGATCAACCAGCCTCCGCAGCAGCTCACCATAGATTAAATCCAGCTTCCGAGCTTCGACCAGATGTGCCCGGCTGAAATCAACAGCATCCAGCTTCCGCCTATCCTCGAAGAAAACACCCAGCCGTTGCTGACTGACATCAAGCCGCCCTATTTCGACAACTTCGACTCCATCTCCGTTCCGAAGTACGACGCGTACAGCGGAGACGGCCTCGTGCAAACGGAGCAGCAGTACACAGTCGAACACGGCGCTGTGATATGATTTGTACATATTTATCAAATACTAGCAGGTACAATATAAACAGTACTTTTGGAAATCATAATGATGATTAAAAATATATTCTGGAATCAATATTATATAAATTTTAATTAAGGTAGCTTCTATAAACATCAAAATAATAATCAATATATGATATCAAGAAAATTCTCACAGTATTTTAACCAGAAGCTGGTCTATTTTCTGCAGCAGCAGATCCAAGTTCTGCATTGATATAGCCTCCGATTTCGTAAACAGATCGTCGATGAAGGCAACTTGGGATTTGTGGTAGATCAAAAATTCTTTCGTTCCCACCAAGAGCTTTTTGTTGTACTTGTAGTTCAAGTCGTTCTTCACTATCAACGCCATGGTGGGCAAGATGTCCTCGTAGCAGGCTTCTGCCATGATGTGCTTGCATTGTATTAGTTCGGATTTATATCATCTATGTAGCAGCTGGAAATAATACGTTTTCATATTAAATCTAAAGAAGACGAAATTTGTTAAATATGTTAGGCTGTTATTTTAAGTAGCACTAAGATTATTATTATTTTTGAAAAGTTAACTATACAAACTTTACGTAAAATCATAACTTTTGAAGACTTTTAAGATAATTATAATATATTTCTGAATCCAGTTCTATTTTTCAATTATTTAGTGTTTGCGGATAATCAACTGGAAACACCAAATGGAGGCGAATAACTTAACCACTTTCACTTCACTTTTATATGATGTGCAAGAAGAACCCCTATTTCTGCGTCCTCGCCTGGTTTTGCCTCCTTTTCGTGTCCATGATCGCCGCCGGCATCGCTTTGTGCGTTATCCCAATCGAATATAAATATCCCATTTACAACGGCTATAACGGGTATATTTCCTACTACATGAGTTCCAACGACGTTTACCAGAATGTTGGGCTTGGTGTCACCCTCTGCGTTGTAGGTTTCTTCGGCTTCTTCATCACGATTAGTTTCTCCTGCATCCTGAAGAAGAAAACTGCTGTTGAAACTTCTGAGACCGAACCGTTTGTGCAAAAGTAAGATTCTGAGACTCCTTCTCAGATGAACTACCAATAAGTGCAATACCAACAACCTGTTCCAATGCAGTACCAAACACAACAGTTCTAAATGATCCAACCAGTTTAATTTGTCAAGCCTAACGTTATGTGATGACAGTTAATCAATTCTATACTATAATATTCTACCTTCTGAATTAGTTTTTAATTATATTTAGTTTTATTTCTATTCTATTCATTTAAATTAATTGCATTAAATCACTAATTAGATTCACATGTTGCTTGACTGAGTACTTGAAATAGGAACACTATCTATTTGCTCATTAGTTCTTGATCATTAATTGCTTTTTTGGCGCTTTTCACCACTTTTTCAACTTATTCCTTTTATATAATGTGTATTAGCCCTTTCTTCTCCTATTACAGATTTAATAGTTCTTGTGAGTCGAAAACTGCTTTGAGTCTCTTTGATAAACGGATGTGTTTTTCTTTTGGCTGTTGTTGTTCGTCGATGGAGTAGTTTTTGAAGTTTTTGTGGTTTTCAACCGGTTCGAACGAGATGATGTCGTTTGATGAGATCTCGAGTTGGTCGAAGCTAAGGTTTCTGAGGGCGTCAATGTGAACGATGAGGTTGTTCAGAATGTAGAGGTGAGTTAAGTTCTGAAGGTACTTGATGGAGGAGATGTCAACTAGTTTGTTGTCCGCCAGGTTAAGCATGTTCAGATTCTGGAAGTTTTTGAGCACGTCGATGTTGTTGAGCTGGTTTCCGCAGAGGATGAGCTCTTGCACCCTGGTCAGGTTCTTAATCTGCCTTATATCTACTAACTTGTTGTAGGGAACGCTAAGGCGTGTTAAATTCTTCAGGTATTGAATCCCGTTCAAATCGAGCAAGGCATTCACACCAAGATCGAGTTTGATCAGGTTCCTCAGATTTTTAAGCTGCAAAGCTGAGTTTATCTGATTTCTGTACAGATACAGCTCTTGCAGATTCAATAACGTGCTCAAAGGTGAGATATCGGACAGTTTGTTGTAAGAAAGGCTCAAAATGGTCAGATTCTCAAGATATTGGAGCTCAGACACGTCAGAAACCCTATTGTTGCTCAAATCCAATGACTATAACTGAGTCATTTACTTTATTCCAGCTAGTTTCTCCACATTGCAATTATTTATTTATAAGGTTGTGATGTTAATAGGAACCGATTACAGATTAATCTTAAAACACTCGTAAATTCGAAGTTTGTCAATATCAATCTGTTCTACGAACTTGAAACTGACTAGTTGCTGGTTGTCTTGTATTTAAAGATACTTCTTTTTGCTATCTTTAGAATATTAAGCAATCATCTTCTAGTCGTAATGAGCTTAATCTGTTACCGGTGTATTGTTGTTTGAATTATGCTAAATACTAGTACTCTTCATTTAGAAGCAATCTTTGGATTGGTATTACAAAAACCTACCAAAACATATTATATATTAAGTATTATTTGCTAAATTAACACTCCATATTGTAATTTGACTTTTTTGACCACATTACATTATTTCATGTCAAGTATAAATTACCTGAACAATGTTTAATACAGTTAAAACAATTAAAATATTATAATATAAAAATATTTATAACATACATAATTCTATCAACAATGTTAAATCATGATCATTAATTGGTCATTTCAAGTACTTAGTTCAGTTATGAGTACATCCATACTAGTTTTTCACTGAATTTCAAATTATTAGTATTCAATATTTAACATTAATTTTATATCTTTTGTTTTATCAGTAACATTTCATTTTTCATTTATCGTCTTGGTTTATTCATCATATAAATGAAGTTTTGCACTTAATAAATCAACTAGAGCCTGTTAGCTATAACTGTTTAATTATCTGTAGGTATCTGCTAGTATTCTATTCTGCAGGTTCTTTAAGACTTATTGATAAATTCTGGAATAGGTGAAAGATCAATAATATTATTACAATTTAATTGGAGTTCCTTAATCTTTGTAAGTTTACTAATTGAGTCCACATAAACGATTTGGTTATTTGAAAGATACAAGTGTTCAAGCTTCTTAAGATACTGTAACACCGATATATCTACAATTTAATTAAACGATAAATTTAATTTATAACAATTCTTTAAGTTTCTTAACGGACTAATATCAGATATTTAGTTTTTTGAAATGTGCAACTCAGACAAATTCAATTAGCTTAAAGGATGAATGGAATTGATTTAATTCTAACCAATATTTAGTTTATCAAGGTTTTTAAGGCATTTTAAAGCGGATATATCAACAATACGATTTTAATACAACGATAATTAAGTTAGATGCATCAGATTCTGCAAAGGTTTTATATTTTCTATTTAATTATAGAGAAACTGCAAAGTTTTTAAATTTATCAGATGTTGAATATCAGATATTTCTACAATAGAATTTGAACTAAGATCAAGATCCAATAGTTGAGTCATCTATCCAATTCCATTAATATTTACTAGTTTGCAACTTTCTATTTGCAGTTATGTAATATTATTTGGAACGTGAGTAAATTTTATGTTGCAAGAATATAATATACGGAGTCTTTCAACTTCAAGTTCCTAAACAAATTTGAAGCTTTAAAAATCGACATTGGTTATTTTAAGTGATTTTTATTCAATATATTATTTGTATTTCTTTATCAGTTACATTTGGTCATTCATTTGGATTGAAAATATTAATTAATTATTATAAATTCATAAACGATCATATAACTTATATGATCGTTTATGAATTATATATCCCACTCACTTAACTTTCGTTTATACTAGTTCGGTCTTCTGTACAGGAACTGTAAGTTCACGCGAATGGTCATTAGTTTTAGATACACCTATGTACGTTAGGCGCACCTCCGCAGCCAAGGCAACCAACGACTCGGGTACAAGCATCCAGGGGCGTAACGCGGCTGCTTCGTGCATGCCGATCTATACGGGAATCCACCTGTGTCGTACCATCTGCGTTTCTAAGGAAGCAATGGAGCGGTTGCCGCTTTCCAATCCTGAAGGCTCGTTGATGGCATGCCCTTAGCCATACCGATCCTTGACGGCAGCTCAGCACTTTGAACCGGGGGATTTTACCTTCCGCAACCGATTTGGCCGAGCCGCATCTCAGGAAGTGGGATGCGGCGAGGAACGAGAAGCGCGATCAAATGAACACATCATCGATCACACTAAACAAAGCTGGTATTTCAGCAATGCCTCTTCAGCTCTAACGTCGAAACGCCAAGCCTAATCGTTCGTATGATCGTTTATGAATTATATTATAACACAGTTCAACAAATAATAATAAATAATATGTATAATAAATGTTGGTTCACATCATATTAGGCTTGACAAATTGAACTGGTTGGGCCATTTGGAACTGTTGCGCTTGATACTGTGGAATTTGTTGTTGCATTGGCTGAACCTGTTATTGGTACTGAACTGGTTAAGAATATTGAACTTGTTGATAGTTCATCTGTGGTGGATTAACAGCTTGCTTTGGAACAAGTGGTTCAATTTCAGAAGAGACTGATTTCTTCTTCAAAATGCAGGAGAAACTAATTGTGATGAAGAAGCCGAAGAGACCAACAATGGAAAGAGTTACACCAAGACCGACATTTTGGTAAGCGTAATTGTAACTCCAGTAATAGGAGAGGTTATTATTGTACTCGTTGTAAATTGGATAGGAGTACTCTGTAGGAATGCAAGCTAAGGTAATACCAGCTACAAGTACTGTAGCTGGAAACTAATCAGAAGTCAATATATATATATATATATATATATATATCCCACTCACTTAACTTTCGTTTATACTTAGATAATTATGAACCTGTATAATTATGAACAGTTTGTGGTAGCGTTATGTGTAACTAAGTTTGGATTTGTGGATTGCCATGATTTATGAGATGAAGATGGAATGATTAAATTGAGCCTTAGTACTGATGATAAGGTTACAGTTAAGTGAGTCATTTTATATTGACTTCTGAAGTTGTCTTTGTAACTATCTTTGGGATGAATCTAGCGTATCAGCGGCAACACGTATATTTGAGCTTAAAGATAATTTACATGTAGAAGTAGAGTAAAATAGAATAATCAACAAACGTGGTAGGAAAACAGGTAAAATATAAATAGCAATAGACAACGCTTCTAAGTTTAGAGCGGGTTTAAATATAGTATAAAACACAACATTCAAAAGTACCCAAAAGTATCCAAAAGTTGACATTTATACAATTAATTTTACATTTAATAATAAGTGCTTAATATTAATCTAATGATTGAATATAACTATTTTATCCATTTGTTATTATGTATATTAGTAAGATACAAATAAATCATATATGATAATTTTTTGTTTTGATTCTAGAACATATTATGATATTGTAAAACGACGTAATAACAATTAATATATATTTACAAACTACAAATTTACACTAATTTTCAAACATTAATGTTTGAATAACTATTTATTATATAATTATATTGTTAATTAGTGTATGTATGAATATGAAGAATATGATCATCTTTATGTCCCATGATAAAAATATTTTCAATACTTTTGTAAATTCGTTTCATGTACTTTTGCTGTTCTAGCTGTTTCTAATTTAAATTCGAATATACCCCACTTCAATCAAAATGATGTAAATTTCTGACCGAACCTTTTTAACAATGGCGTCCCTTGCCTTGAACAAGATAAATGGTTGTCAAAATATTTATTCTGACCTATCACTAGCGTATAACATAATGATGCTTGAAAATAACGATTATTCCAACTTTTGGTTTTGCTTCTCCACATTCAGTGGAATTCCTGTGTTGTAGTTGAAAACGCACTTTTCCCTCCTCTCTTAGTAAGTTTTCACTCCCAATTTTCAAATAAATGAGGAATCCTTTAAATTCAGGAAATCTGTTAATCGCTCTTAGTCAAAATCAGTTGTTCAATTCCGAAGTGAGTTTACATACGCACTAGTTCACGTTCTAGGTGAGTAGTTCAAAACAGATTTGAATAAGAGCTCAGAGAAAGAGATTTGTCTCTTTTTAAACGCAAACGTGAAAATGAGCGACAAAACGGCGTTCTGGAAGGAAGTGGCCCAGTACATAAACGGGAAAACGAACAAGCAAATCCAGGACTACTACTGCCACTCCTACTAGAATGTAATTTACGACAGACAACTTTCAACCCAGGACAAGAACATCCTGCGGTATCTGAACGAGTTCTGGCAGGACCAAAGACCGGTGTTCGTGGCAGACAAGTTCCTGGAGATGACCAGCGAGAAGGACTACTTCAAGCACAATATCATCATGTACATCATCAACGTCAGAAGGTGAGTGAAACCTGTTCATTAAATATCAATTAGAGTTGATATCTAGTTGATTAGAGAATCACAGTCACAATTATGATTATATTTATATTAATCTGTTTATGATTTTGCAGTTCCAGTTTCAACAAAGATATTTCTTACTGAAATAACAAACGGAAATGAATATTGTTATACACACAAACGAATACTAGTTGATCAAACTTATATATTTCTTGATGGCAGAATTACGTATTAATAATAGGAATATCATTAAAGAGTTGTGTATTAACCAATCATGTAATAACGTGAAGTTTAGGATTAAGTTAATTATTTTCAAATGTACATTTGTTGTTCGTTTATACAAAATGTGAATTTGTATTGAAAACTTATTCAAATTAAAATATTATGTTATAATTTTTGTGATATACAAAAGTAATATGGTTTGATTCTAGATTTTCAAATGTTTTAATTTAAAACTAATAAGTAATAGAGTTTTCTTACTTATTAGAAAATTATATTCAATAATATTTATTTTAAATTAATTTATAAAAATATTTTTTTCATCAACATTTATTATAACTGTACTAAAAGTAAAAGTAACCATAATAACAATTCCCACTTAAAACACCTATAGTGTGAATCTAAATTATGCGTACTTTTATGTAATACTCTTTCATTTATTTTTAAGCGTACATCGCATTACATAAATGTATCTTTGTCCCGCATCAATTGAATGTTTCAAATTTCCGATAGTGCATTCTTAACAATGGCCGCCTTAGTTCTAAACAATTAAACTGCTTAAAACAAGACTTATTCGCACTAAAGCCTTATTTACAGCATTCTGATGCTTGACAACGACCAATTCGACCTCTTTTGGCTCTCTTTCTCTCACTACACGAATATTCCAGTTTAAGAGTTGAAGTGCGCTTTCAACACCTTAGCGACCAATATTCTGTCAAATAATTACACGCAGGAATTGGATTCGTTTCAGTTCAGAAAGAGCGTTTACAGATAATAATCCCAGTCGGTTATTTAGTTCAGAAATTTATTCACCGGTGTTTTAAAACGGGTCCTGAACGTATTCTTCAAAACAGATTTGAATAAGAGCTCAGAGAAAGAGATTTGTCTCTTTTTGAACGCGAACGTGAAAATGAGCGACAAAACGGCCTTCTGGAAGGAAGTGGCCCAGTACATAAACGGGAAAACGAACAAGCAAATCCAGGACTACTACTGCCACTCCTACTAGAATGTAATTTACGACAGACAACTTTCAACCCAGGACAAGAACATCCTGCGGTATCTGAACGAGTTCTGGCAGGACCAAAGACCGGTGTTCGTGGCAGACAAGTTCCTGGAGATGACCAGCGAGAAGGACTACTTCAAGCACAATATCATCATGTACATCATCAACGTCAGAAGGTGAGTGAAACCTGTTCATTAAATATCAATTAGAGTTGATATCTAGTTGATTAGAGAATCACAGTCACAATTATGATTATGATAATATTTATTGATAATACTATAATCACATGTCATCAAGTCTGTTTTGAATAGAATCTGGAGGTGGCTATTATATAATTATGACACATGTATATAAATAAGACCGCGCCCTAAGATTGAGCTGAATCTAAGCTTCAACTTACTTTTCTTTTATATTTCATTATTATCAAAGTAGTGTGGAAAGAGAATGATGTAATATTTCGTTTTTAACTTAAGTAAATATAAATATAGTAGATTATATTTTAATCATTGCTTGAATATAAGTTGTCTAAGAGATATCAAAAAGTGTCATTTTTTGTACTAAAAATATACTCATTTTTTAAACAATATTTTAATACAGAGGCAATTAAGAAAAAATCTGCCCGTGCAAATTTAATGGATACAGTACAATATAATCAATAAGCAATATCGGGCTATGCCCCTAAAAATAATTTATAAAACACTACTTTTTGATTTATTATCTAGAATATATAGAAACATAATAATTAATAAATTGCTTCTTATTAATTTATCCGTAAGAACAGTGTTATAAACCAACTTAATTTCTTTCTTGTATAGCTCAAATCAATATTATGAGATATTTGACATATTTAGATTTGATATTATTGATCTCATTAAATAAGCCAATAACAAGCAAAGTACAATGGTATTATTATACAATAATATAATTTAACTCAATGTAAAAATTTTAGCCAAATAGCTACTGAATTTGTGAAATTTATGATTATAGATTAAACATTCAGCTTGCAACTTATTATATTTATTTATGTTATATACAAAACAAGTAATTATTAGTAGAGTTTTAATTGCTATACTAAATGTGTAGTTAATTTTAATTATATTTTTAAATAAAATTTGGATTGAACTTTAAAACGAATAGAATATCTGACATTTAAATAATACAATTGTAAGTGTCCAATTATTTAATTATCAACATTCTATTTTTAATAATAATTACTTTTTGTTCACTTTAATAATATATTTCATTTTAATTAATATCTTATAATCCAATTTATTAGAATTATTTCCATATCTATTTTTTAAATAGCAATATTTATATTTAGGTATATTTCTGAAACAGAAAATAAATATTACTATTATAATAAAATATTAAAATCACTGATTAGTAATTAGTATTATTTCAATTTATTTTATTTCTGATAACATATCTAATAAAATATTTTTAATATTTTTTAATTATTTAGGACGGAACTACCGAAACATTCCACAGTGATATAATATTTTTATTGCAAATATTGAAATACATATACTATTCAAGTATCGTCAAGCTACGAAATCTACGTTTTTAGCGCAGAGTTTAACATTTTATTCACAATGTTTCTTAAAATCTAAATTATAGAAAATTTGTTCTAAATAGGTAAATAAAAAGAGAAGTGCCCTATTTCAGTTTATTGTTACTATTTATATTTATATGGATTCGGTACGGGCAGATTTTCTATTTTCACGCTGCTATATGTGCAGCTAAATAGGAGTTATAATAATTATATCACTCGCGACCTGTACCCTCGTCAATGAATTTATAAGAACTTATGATTAATTATTGTAGATTTATAAAGAATTTGACATTAAAATAATTTGCAGCGTCTTTAAAATTGTTGTCATTGATATTAGTTACGCAGTTGATTTCATTAGTGTACCCGATAAACCTGTTTAAATGTATAATTCTTGTTTTAGTATTATTTTAGCTATCTATGTAACGAAATAATTTTAGTTTCCATCATTAAAAATTGGAGTGGATTTTAGCCGGCGGTCATATTTATATATAAACAATATAATATTATTACAAAAAGTTATCAAATGGTCCCAAACTTTACTTGATGACATGTCTATAATCTCACATTATATGAGTTCAAATACATGGATAAAATCACGTATACGTTATTTTTATTTATTTAAGTAACTTTTAAAGTCAAGTTAAGATACTTAAAATCGATTTATATCACTACATATCATAGAACATGTTGCTATATCCGCTCAGCAATTAATTTTGAAGATTTATGACACAATAAACAGATTGAACAATTTTCTTTTATTATTCTATTATCTAATTTTGTATTATAGCAAATTGATCTTCAACTTTTGTAAATTTCTTGCAGAATAGTTTGTTTAGATTAGATTTTCTGTTGGATAACATTAAACGGAAGGTGTTCTTTATATACTAACTATTTTACAACATAACACTTTGGTAATTATTAAAATAGTCTGTCATGCGTCGTGGGAAGTCCACTCCCCAAAGTTTAACCAGAATTTCGTTCTTAAGTTGCCAGCCAGTGGGCCCCAGCTCAATTACCTTTTATATGTCTCTCAAGTCTATTAAGTCAAATTTTATACCTTTTATCATGCCATCGAGCATGTTCAGAAAATAATACTACTTATAGTACAGCTTATCACTAAGCACTATAGTCGCTCCTTATGCAAATATAATCTCTTAAAATTACAAGTATTCGAGTTCTTTTAGCTTTAGGTTATTTTCCACTGTGAATATCATATCTTTTCCAATTGCATATACCTTATTGCAGAACTGGAAGTAATATGTGCTAAAGTGCTTTCTGTTTTCACACTTTAATTATTTTCCTTTAATTTAAAACAGTTATGAAGAGTTATTATGCATGTATAATTTATTATCCATTGAGAACATCTGTCCTCCAATGTAATCAAATTTGTATTATTATTCTGAATTCCTAAGTTTACCATTCAATTATAGGTGGTACCCAAAATCTGGGACTTAGTTAATGAGTTCGAGCTCTAAATTATCAGTCAAAATGAAAATAAAATCAAAAACATTGAAATATACTTTAGAGTTGCAAATAAAAACCTAGCTCTAGTAAAAAGGAGGAATTTGAAATGATGTCTCGTTTATTTTAGAAGTTAATCTGTTTTTCTTTATTAAAAATGTACAAAAGCGTTCTATTTGTCCTGGTTAAAACAGAAATTGTGACTATTTTGAACTAATATTACTGAAGTTACTATCTATAATTTGGATTTAGCCACTGTTCACCGTAATAAATAGATTAAAACTGCAAGGCTTAAAAAATAACATTGAATATTAACCAGGTTCTGTATCTACTCGCTCGAGAACTCTACTCGTAAATAACTACTTTCTGTTTTATTTGTATTTCTTGATTAACATATGATTGTTACACGAGGAAATTGTAACTACGATCAAATCTAAAACACAACACATAATTAATACTAACAATATAATTGGTGATAATAAAATACACAATACTATAAATGCTAGTCTTTTGCACCTATTTTAATGATATTGAAGCCTTTAGTGTTCTCCGATCAGTTATTGCATTTCCAATTATTGCATTGAAATTTGAAGTGAATATAAATAATATATAATATATAATATATTATTAATAATAAAGTCAACTAAAAAATTGAAATAAACAAGATAATTATTTAGTCCCCGTAATATTTGTTAGTTACTTGCTCATTAAATATATCCCACTCACTTAACTTTCGTTTATACTAGTTCGGTCTTCTGTACAGGAGCTGTTCACACGAATGTAAGTTCACACGAATGGTCATTAGTTTTAGATACACCTATGTACGTTAGGCGCACCTCCGCAGCCAATGCAACCAACAACTCGGGTATAAGCATCCAGGGGCGTAACGCGGCGAGGAACGAGAAGCGCGATCAAATGAACCCATCATCGATCACACTAAACAAAGCTGGTATTCCAGCAATGTCCTCTTCAGCTCTAACGTCAGGACGCCCGTCAAAATATTAAACTATCTGCTGTTATCTTATTGAAATCAATTTGTGTAAAGGTACTAAATTATTATTATATTTATATTTTACAGTAAATTAAAGTGATTATTAATATAATGTGTTCTATATAATACTATTGTATTATATACAAGTTGGATGAGGAAAGATAACTCAATAATTTTGTATTTATAACATTTCTTTTTACAAGATCCGTTTCCACTTCAAATGTCAAATGTGGCTGGTTTCGTGATCGGTGCTATCCTCGTCATTTATTTCGTGGGTACTGCCGCTTTCGGTATCTACTTTTAATCGCAATCTAAGAAGGAAAACAGGGATATGTTCGGAGAGTACCCAATTACTCAAATCGTCTTCCACTGCTTGATATCTCTCTTTTTAGTCCTGGCCTGCTTCGTGAACTCCGTTTTCGGGGTCTTCCTCGGAATTGGCCTCGCCATGTACGTGGTAAAGAACATAATCGGTTTGTGCTGCCTTCGTGAGCACCAGGCGTTCAATAATCTCCGTTCTGCCTCTGAAACGGAAGCGTTTTTGAACAACATCCGCTCAAAAGTTCCAGTTGCTTAATTCACAGAGATGCTAACGGAAAAACGCACACGAGCACTGAAAAGGTGGTAACGTACAGAGAAACGAGGTACGTGCAGATAATGGGTATGATTGACAACACGCCAGCTCTATATGTTGTCGGAAGCTCACCACTGATTTACTTGAAGCTCAAAGAACAGATTTAATGGCTCGGAAACAGCTAAATGATCATTAACTAATTAAGTGCAATGATGTACATGCAAAACAGATTTAGAGACTCACGCTGTTCAGTAACATTCAATGTTTAAGTTCCAGGACTCACACCACAGAACTACCTGAAGAGAGGCGAGTACCCGAGCTGGATCAACCAGGGGCTGCTTTGGGCGTCGAGCCTGCTCCAATTCGACGTACTTTATATATGCATGCTGAGGTCGAGAATCCCGAAAACACAGCTCCCAGTCATTAAGAGCTGCTCGATCGACCCCACGTTTTAGATCAACCAGCCTCCGCAGCAGCTCACCATAGATTAAATCCAGCTTCCGAGCTTCGACCAGATGTGCCCGGCCGAAATCAACAGCATCCAGCTTCCGCCGATCCTCGAAGAAAACACCCAGCCGTTGCTGACTGACATCAAGCCACCCTATTTCGACAACTTCGACTCCATCTCCGTTCCGAAGTACGACGCGTACAGCGGAGACGGCCTCGTGCAAACGGAGCAGCAGTACACAGTTGAACACGGAGCTGTGATATGATTTATACAAATTTACCAAATAATAGCAGGTACAATATAAACAGTACTTTTGGAAATCATAATGATGATTAAAATATATTCTGGAATCAATATTATAAATTTTAATTAACATAGCTTCTATAAACATCAAGATAATAATCAATATATGATATCAAGAAAATTCTCACAGTATTTTAACCAGAAGCTGGTCTATTTTCTGCAGCAGCAGATCCAAGTTCAAAATATTTATGTACACACAGAACGTTTCCCACTACTTCTTTGCAATGGATATGTTCTGCATTGATATAGCCTCCGATTTCGTAAATAGCTCGTCGATGAAGGCAACTTGGGATTTGTGGTAGATCAAAAATTCTTTCGTTCCCACCAAGAGCTTTTTGTTGTACTTGTAGTTCAAGTCGTTCTTCACTATCAACGCCATGGTGGGCAAGATGTCCTCGTAGCAGGCTTCTGCCATGATGCGCTTGCATCTTTCATCGAGCCCTTCGTTTTCGGGCTTGTAGCGAGTTATGTAGAACGCGTAGCAGTATTGGATGAGATTGTAATCCGGCTGTGGAACACCGTCCACCACATTGAAAACATACTTTTTCATCTTGTTGTTGAAAAACGACTTACACTGCTGGGGCGTGCGGTTCTTGAAGTTCTCTGCCACTTTTATCCAGTCGATGGTGGAACTAGAGTACTTTTCTGTAACGTTTAGAAGCAAACGAATGTCGTCGTCCATCCAAGGTTTGTAAAAGTCTCGCTTCATAATTTGTGAAGTGAATTATAATATAATATGTCATTCAAATTATAATACGTACAGAAATATAGCATTACAATATATAAATTGAATATCAAAATTGTACTATTGAAAATTGGTACTGCAGACTCTCGAAGATAGTACTCAGACTCGGTTAATGACCTCAGTGCGGTCAACTGTTTCATTTACTAGATACCGTCTACATTTTATAGGCTGCAATTAGAACACATCAATTTAAATATATTTCTAGGAACCTCGGTGAATTAGACGTTAGAACAAAAGCTTAGTATCAAATCGTCAATATCAAGCTATTCTACAAAAGTTAAAGATTATAATGAGTAGCCGGATATCACCAGCTTTTTTTGGTTGATTTCGTTTTGGAACTTTTAAGCGTATTAGAATCTACTTTTTCAAATTATAAATATTGAAATATATTCATTGGTGTGGAAATTTCTAAAAATTACATATAACTTTATTGTTTACGATTATTTTCATTTATCATTGTTTCTGCACCATTCCATGACGAGTTCTTCGTTTGCCCATTCTTCGAGTTCTTTACTCATTTCTTGTACGCTGATGAATTGTCCTTTCCACTCTGTTGCTCTTTATAATTATTGAGTGCGTTGTTCCTTGGCGCATATGTTCCACATCAGTAATTATTTCAAAATTTGTGATACAAGATTTGCTTTTTGTTTGTACTGGTTATTTGCTTTGAAAAACGACTTTTGTTTCCTCAGGAGAAACCTCTTTACCACTTCCTTCAATTCGGTGAAGAACACGCTTCTAATTTAAAGCTCATTAAATTCATTAAACAATTATAAGGTTTCGAATCCGCTGTTGTAAACTTCGAAAACGGGTCCGAGTAAAAACTGGATTTAATCAGCGAGCAAATATAGCGAGTCGTCGGTTCCTTACATTTGCCCGATGAAACTAACCAGATTCGCTGAGAACTGCGAAAACTGGATTTGAACAGTATATTTGAACGAATTGGAGATAAACTGATTCAGGGAGTGGTGCAATTTGTTCGAGAAAACGGTAAACTGGTTCTTCTCGTTCTCAATTAAAAATGTGGTGAAGTGGAAAACGGACTGAGTGCAAAGAGCAGTTTACAAACAAGTGTTGAAATTCGTTTACTAATTATTTAAAAACGAATATAGTTTTGTGAAAAGATACTAAAGGATACTCAAATCAAATAGTTGAAGTCTCAAAGAAGTGTTCAACCATGAAAAGTTGTAACTGCTGTAGAATTGATCGCGGGCTTGGAGTGCTAAGAGGATTCTGATCATTGAGGACGATAATGGATGTAGTTACTGATTTGAAAGAATACTAATGCTGTTGTTGCTGAAATCCAAGGCGAAATGCTTAGATAACAATGCTGTGAGAATTTATTGATTGTTTTCAGTAAGATCCACAGATTTCTGCAAATCCTGGTAACAAACTGGAATGAAAACGGAATTAAGTTGACAAGGCTCGAAATTATCGTTGTTAATAATTTACCTGTAGTCGAAGTCATTCACATACAATTGAGATTACGTGTGCTAACACGTTATTGGCTTAATCAGTAACGTTTAATTTGAAGCTATTTCGCGCTGAAATGCTTGCAAGATACCACACTGGATTATTTTGGACTGCGAACGCGTGAAAAACTCCATATTATTGTTCTATATCATAAGTGCGAGTATTTGCGCGTTTTCGAAGGTAATTACCTGATTTGATATGAAAGTTTGCAAATCCTGCTTAAATTTATCAAGCACGTTTACCGAGAGATTCAATTCTGTTATGATTTGGTTAATTAGTTTCCCACATTTAACCGAGTAGTCAATTTATTATTTAACACTTTGCATTTATGTTAGCTTATTACACACAATGCTTGAGAATGCTCCAGCTAATTGGTTATCACTTACTTACTACTTCTATAATCTGAATAACTGCATTTCCTCAGCTGAGATAACTAGTTTGTTGTTAGAAGTCATCAATTGAGTACAGTGTCGTTCTACAGTGTGACACAGAACGGAGCAAAACACTTTATTGTGCGTTTCAATGTATTCGTTGTACAAATTTTCCTTTTAAGTTATTAATTATTGGACAAAATTTATTTATCTAAGTTCATCGGTTAAAATGGAGTCAAATTTTTAAAAACTCTCAGCAAGAACAGTATAGTAGTCACTTCCTTTGTTAAAATATTGTAAGCATATTTACAACTGAGCGTTTAGGGTGTTAATGCTTTCAAGCAACTTTCTAATAGTTGCATAATAATTCCTATTTTAGTTGTATACTAATGTTAATAATTAATTTTATACTGCAATCTACATTTTCTCAACCCATTAATTAAGTGTATTTAGTTCGATTTTAGCGGATCCCCTCAAACAATTCTGATATGTTGATATAATCAAATTCATCTTATTAATTTCCTCTTTATTATTCAGCAATTCATTCACAACAGACTAACTTGCAGCTTGCTTAAGAGCCTTTAATTCAGAAGTTAATTAGTCGTTTGAATATACATTAAATGCACCTTGCTGTTTTATGTTCATTGCTTTTAAAAGGGAGTTATGTTCCAAAATAGTATCCAACTACTATGGAATTTGTTATTTAGATAGTTACTGAAAAGCCAAAAGTTCATTATTTTAACGATGAAATTTAGTCTAGGAATTGTTTATCTCTTATTATTTATGAAACAGATCCATGAATTTATCTGATATTTCTGGTATTGCTTACAGCTAATGTGTTTGAGTTTAGAAATATTTCTCGCGTTATTTTTATGAAAATGTTAGTGGTTATGTAACCTGTAAATCAGCATCCGCAAAATCGTTTATCAACTAATCCATATTGTGGTGTGGTAGTTTATATGGATCAGGTAATATTAAACTATAATGTAAAGTGCAACAACAATTAAAAATAGCTGTGACGAGGATTGAACTCGTGACCCCTAGCTTATGAGACTAATGCTCTAACCGACTGAGCTACACAGCCATAATGACAAATTATTGTACAGTATCGTATAATACTATTTTCATTAAACTGTATCGTTTTCCCATTCGTTTGAGGCTTTAATGATATATTCGTAGTTTTTCAGTTCTATTTAAGTTATTGCGGTGGTAATAGCGTTTTATATGATAGTTTTAGCAAAATAATTTACTTCGAACTATATTAAACTGTAAACAACGCATGTTTGATCTTTAAAATTTGTTGGAACAAGGTCATAATACTGTTTCTGGCATTTATTATTTTGTATAACTTATTAAATTTCAACTGGTAAATTTGTTAACTTATCGGATACAGCAACAGTAATCATTAATGCCTAACCTATTGATGGTCTATTAGGAACAGTAAATTGTGTTCTGGAAACTGGCCACATAAGTTAAGAATGCTACTATACATTATCACAGTTTTTTGGTATTATGCATTTTACGAATTTACTTTATAGCATGCTACTTGGCTTTACTGTTGCAATAAATTCGTAATTATTATCTTCAGTTGGTTTTTAGCTGTAGAATTTCATAGCCTACATAAACATTTTGTGTGATCCCACTTTGAATTTTTCAAGACTGAAAGGTAATTTGTAGCAAAATACAATGTATCTCATCTAAATGGAAGTGGAATCAAACAACATCTAAATATAATTTATGTATATACTGTATTTATTTTCTCCTATAACCACTTCAAATGTCAGTCTAAATTATCCAAGACGAGTGTATATAGTGCCAGATGTGCGTTGCCGAGTGTCCATCTCAATGTTTATCTTTACAGGATGGTCAAATAGCTTTTAACGCGAAGTCTTGCATATCCTGCGGCCACTGTTTCGCCATTTGTCCAAAGGGTGCGATAACCTTGAATTCCTTCACGGCCGCCCAGGCCGAGGCCCTTTCTTCAAATTCGGCCCTCGAATCAAAAATTATCAATCGCCGCTCCATAAGGTCGTTCAAGTCCGACCCACTCCCACACACCGTTTTAAACGAGCTAATCCAGCTTACCCGTTTTGCACCCTCCGCCAGGAACACCCGTTTAACCCAGTTCGTGGTCATTGGAAGGAAAACGATGAACCAAATCGGTGAATAAGTGGCCGTTATGATTCACCCGAAAATGGGAGCCATACAGAAAGTTAAAGACATCGTTTTTAGGGGAGCCCCACACGTAATAGTTGCAATCGCCCCCGAAAGTGCAACCGAAATGCAGAAAATGGACGGACAAATCGCAGTTTCCGAGCTCGAAATCGCACTCCCAGACGAAATCGGAAGCTTCTGGTGCGGATTCCTCACCGGAGCTGCACAAAAGAACCCAGAAATCAGAAAACAAATGAACCTCCCAGAAGGATTCACGGTTGTTGCAAGCTTAGGTGTCGGAACCAAAGACATACAATACGCAAGACCAGTCATCAGAGAAAATATCCCAGTTCAATGGATAGAATGAAAAAATAATACCATGTATATTCATATGTATAAATTTAACTAAACAGTGTACTATTCTCACAATTATCATTAAAGTAAAATAAAGAAATATAAAAACGGGAGGATTGCCAGAAATAACTCGAACGTACAATACTGTAAATAAGTTGATTTAAAACACTTATCTGGCCAACTAGACAATTAACTTGAAAACAAATAATGATTGAGCCGTGAAACTAAATTCATTATAACATATATCCACTATTCTATAATGATAAACTGATTAACTAGGATTGTAGAAAAATTTGACAATTGATATTGAACCGTTGAAGAACATAAAAACTTGACTGAACTTTGGCTAAACTCTTATAAAATCTAAAATATTGAACCGCTTTCCAACCTCTAAAATTTAATAGTTCTCTATTTAAATGTGAACTAAATCAAAAATTACTTCTCAAACAAAAATACTTTGAAAACTAAATTACTGATGGAAATGAAAACATGAATTAATTTAAATTTATATATTACAACGTTTTATTATAATATTAACTCAATTTAAGAAATTACTGAATTATCTCAGTTCATCGCCGTCTTAATGGACTGAATAGCCTCCTCAAACAACCTGAGTTGGACTGATTCACAAAGTTGAAATACGCTAGAAACAAATAGAAATTATAGCTTTTACAGAATGAAATAAATCAAGATATAGATTTAGTCTCTTAGTTCACATTTATATTTTGTATGTATATTCTTAATTGAAAATCATAGAATTTCTTGTTCTTAACACCAATCCAAATGTCAGAAAAATATAATGAAAAAATGATTAGCAAACTCTAGAACACAATTACAAATTAATCTCTGACTATTTCAAATAATTAATCGTTAACATTTCTTTCTTTCTTAGAACAGTTTGAAGTTACATAACTAATTTTGAGTGATTGCTATCGAATTAAGTTTACTCAACTTCCAACCAATATTATCAATCTAGTTCTTTCGAGTTGTAAGCTACCCGATATAAGTGGTCTCTCGGGTATGATCTGGCTTAAGAAGTTGGTAATAATTAATAATCCTTTTACTAATTTTCCAATTCTCCAATATTTGTTGAATTTAACCAGCCTAACAATCACCAAATCAAATATAGCTGATTTTTAGTATCTGAAGCAGCTTATAAATTTAAAAGAGCTGGAACTGTCAGAAAACAAAATTATTGGCATTTCTGTTCTCAAATATCTATCTGGTTTGTTGAAGCTGGACTTGAGTAGAAATTAAATTATTGAAATTAGCTCTCTTAAATATTTAAGAAAGCTCACTTCGTTGAATCTGAGTTACAACAGGATATATAATTTTTCAGCAATTCAGAATTTAACGAGTTTATCTGAGCTGCAAATACACTTTAATACAATTTCTAGTGTGTTTTACTTAAGAAAACTTGTAAATTTGATCAAATTAATCGCTAGCAGTTGTGATTTATCTGATATAACGTACATAACTTCTTTGACTAGCTTACAGTACTTAGATTTGAGGGACAATCACATTAATCAAGTCGAGCCCCTTGTAAATATGCATTCAATGGAGATAAATCTTGATTATAATTTCGTTGAAGATTACATGTCTTACTCAACACTTAAAAAAGTCAGCTTCGTGTCTTAAAAATACAGCGAACACCTCATTTTCTACAACATTCGTTTAAAACGAGTTCACAGATAAATTTAAGATTTTGAACTGTTTACTTTAAAATGGAATAAATTCACTCAAAAAGTAATTAAATACAAAACGAAAATTGAACGACTGATTCACAAGGTTTAAAAGCACCACAATAAATGTTAACACAAAATTTATTGGCTGTTCCAAACTTTGTTGCAGGAAAATCAATCATACTTACAATGAACTGAGATTTATGTGTAAAAATGTTTTCTATGTTTATAAATAATTAGAACAATGAATTGACTTAAGGTAACCAACATGTTAAATTTTAGTTTCACAAAACCTACCTGTCTTTGATGAAAAATAAAAGTTTATGAAATATACATAAATATACTTAAACGAGTCTTAATATTATTAAATAAGATAATAATAACTCAGAGAATTTGCGTTAATAATGTATCAATTCTCTTAATAAGTGTCTCAAAATTAAACAATTTAGTATACATACAAAATGTATCCCATTGGGTTTTTGTTATACGAATATCTTACAATGAGATTTCTGTAGATAACTCAAACAGCTCATTAATCTTATTAACATAGAATATATGATATTTCATAAATTCTTTTGCACCAATTAATAGTTTCTTATTATATTTATAATTTAGGTCATTTTTAAGCAATAATGTCATTGTCGGAAATATATCTTCATAACATGCTTCTGCCATTATTCTTTTACATTTCTAAGTCAGATCTTCATTTGCTGGTTTATAACGGGTAATATAATAAACATAACAGTATTGCACAAGATTATAATCAGGTTATGGAACACCATCAACAACATTGAAAACGTATTATTTCATTTTATTATTATAAAATGATTTGCATTACTGTACAGTTCTATTTTTAAACTAATCTGCCACTTTGATCCAGTCGATAGTCTTGTACGAATATTTTTCTGTAGCATTTAGTAGCAAACGAATATCTTCATCAGGCCACGTTTTATACAATTCACGTTTCATTTTATGAAGTGGTTTAGATATTGTAGTATATATTATAGAAAGTATATTTAAATAATATATTAAATTAATTTCCTATATATTTCTTGTTAGAGTGTATACATAATGTTTTTATTTTATAAGTTTACAAATAATTTATACAGACTATAATTTTCATTATTAGTATATATAAATATACGCAATTTTCATTGTTATTTTAAGATAGAAATTATAGATGATTCAATACTAAAGTTGTATTATGTTTTGATGCTTTATAATAAGTTACAATTAATTATAATTTTGTATACCTCATAAGATACATAATGCAGTTGACTATCGTAACTAACGTAAAAATAATATAATATATAATATTAACAGCGCTTAATCGGACTACGCATTTCCGGTATTTTCAAAATCTTAGGTAGAATTGCATATATTTCAGTATTTAGTTAAAATTCATTAGTTAAAAGTGTAATTTTTCAGTATTTCTAATTGAAATAATATATCTTAGTCTAATAATAAAATATGGTACACTTTAAATATCCATTATTAAGTGTAGTCACAAGAATGTCTAAATATATAACGTTATTTTCGAGAGGTCATTAAAGTTAGCAACTTTAAAAATTTATAATAATACCTGATACTTCAATATTTGCTTATATTCTTTTGATACAAATTCTTTTGATATCACAATTAAATAAAGTCACTATTATTCTTAGACCAGCAACCCAAAAAGGTCGCAAACTTTATTTGTCATTTTTATCAGTTCTTAATTCGCGTTTTGAACCGTTTTTCCAACATTTTCTTCGAACAATTTAAATTTTGATTTCATTTTTCGCCCGTTTTTCTCCGTTTAAAACTTTTTCTCGTTCGTAAAAGTTATTTCTGAAAGCAGATTCGAGAAGAATATTTGTCTTTAGCTGGGAGTGTTTTATTGTTCGGTGTAGTATTAAGGTCTAAGCAGTTAAGGACCTCTTATGAGGAGGTCGAATATACTAGGGTCGAATTCCGGCTGAACGGCGAATGAGAGATCAGTTATGAGATTTTTGGACACGTTAAGGAGAGTTAAAGTAGTTAATAATTTTAGGTGGTGAATGTGGACGATCTTGTTCTGATGCAGGTATAATTCCTTTATTTTGGTTAGCGATTGCAAACAGGACACATCAATGATATTGTTGCTGTCTAAATACAATTTTTCAATGGATAAGTGGCTGATCGCGTTTACATCTGAGATTTAGTTGCTGCACAAAAATAGAGTTTTTAGGTTAATAAGTGATTTTAGGTGTTCGATACTTGTTATTTTGTTACTGTTTAGCTGCAATTCTGTTAAATTTATCAAAAGAGAAAGAGGCGAGATGTCCTCAATAGAATTTTCGTACAAAGACAGATACTTCAAATTCAATAGAGAACTCAAAGGTTAGATATCTGAAATTGTATTGCAACCTAGACGCAGCTCTTATAAGCTTACTAGTTTAGATAGTGAACTGACGTCAGTTATTTTGTTATCAGTTAGTCCTAGTTGTTTCAATTATACCATTTAACCTAGAGCCGATATATCAGATACATCATTGCAGCTGACATCCAGACATGTTAAATTCGTTAGCTACGACAAAGCATTAATATTATTTACTTGATTCATGTACAAACTAAGTGCGGTCAACTGTTTCATTTACTAGATACCGTCTACATTTTATAGGCTGCAATTAGAACACATCAATTTAAATATATTTCTAGGAACCTCAGTGAATTAGACGTTAGAACAAAAGCTTAGTATCAAATCGTCAATATCAAGCTATTCTACAAAAGTTAAAGATTATACTGAGTAGCCGGATATCACCAGCTTCTTTTAGTTGATTTATCCTTGGAACTTTAATAGTGTATAAGAATCTACTTCTTTATATGTATAATTTAGATTTTATAGTAGTTTCATTGGTGTGAAAATTATTGAATAATAGAATATAAAATAATAGAATACAATATTATTAATATTTTCATGTAAAAATGTTGTTAACTTATCTATAACTAAAGACAGAAAATTATCAGATTCGTTTTGGTCTTAGAACCGCTAAAAACGAAAGACAAAACACGGTCTCATTAAGGCCTCATTAATCGGGACTGTGGCGGTCTCTATAAACAAGGTACTGTTATCTGGACTTTTCAAAAATAGGTAATCCAGTAATAAAGATAATTAAGGCAGACTCAATGCTTTAAAACTACGTATATTGTCCTACTCTACTAAAAGCTGTTATCAACAAAAAGATCTCCAAGACAAACTCTTAGCCCGAAAAAGTTAACAAAAATTCTGACTCATTTAACAGCTAAACCTAAACTTCTCTTCGGAAATACCAATATCATGGCATGATTTATGAGATGAAGATGGAATGATTAAATTGAGCCATAGTATTAATGATAAGATTATTAAGTGAGTCATTTAATAAATATATTACATTTATTTTCTTCTATTTCAAAACTCCATTAGCCCGAAAGAGCTAACGGAGAGTCTGTGAGGAGGTTTGACGTGTGATAACGCCACGCGAGATATTTGGTTAGAGAGGAATGCTGTTGTATTCTTATTGATCATTGGTTTGAAAGGAAATGTGACCAGTTTATGGTGTATTATTTAAGATAATAGAATACACATTGTGTATTCTTTACGCAATACAACTTGATGTGCAAGATTAATTGGATTACTGTTGGATGAGTCTTACAAACGTACACGTCGTTATAAACTATTTTAGAAATATAAAAATAGTTATTTATATCAGTTCATTTGTAAATTATAAATCGTTATGCGTTTATATAAGACACCACTTCAAACCATGACAGATCTTACCCAATTAGCCAGTCTTGTATAAAGACTCGAAGCCGCCGTTAGCAAGCTTGAAAGTGGATCTGGATCCGCTCCATCGGGTCCATCCAATCATCCGATAACTTCTATGATAATAGAAGTCGCTGATTCCCTCAGCGCTCTTGTTACCCTATCTGCCAAGATTGGTCCCGAAACCGTGAAGATGGTTGAGAATTATCAGAAGAATCTCAAGGCTTTCGCGAAGATTGCCGCCTGGCCATTCAAGTTCTCTGCTGTTCCACCAGAGGTGTTGAAGTCTTCTCTTGCTCCATTGATCAAGAAGCTTCCATTGCCACCACGAGGCAAGTAAGACAACGCTTTCAAGGCTCTTGAGGCTGCTGCTGATTTCTTCTTAATGATGGGCGAGGCTGTTCCATTCGATTTCTTGAAGGAACAATCTGGTACAGTTGAGTACTTCAACAACCGTGTGCGCCTCGCTACCGACATTGAATGCGGCAAAGAGTGGGCTGCGCTCTTGACCAAGGCCAACAAGTCCTTCATTGACGCCGTTGAGCAGTATTACAAGTCCGACCGTCTCAGATTCACCGGTAAAGCTGCTTATGCTCCAGAATCCGATGTTGCCGAGGTTAAGGCCGAGGTCAAGCCCGAGCCAAAGGTAGAAGCTCCAGTCAAGGCCGCCGTTGCCGCTCCAGTTAAAAAGGCTCCGAAGAAGGAGTACAACGCGGGTAGGAAGTGTCATTTCTTGGAGAACATTGAGAACGAAACTGTTGAGATCACGGCCGACCTTGGTCAATCAGTGCAGGTGTTTAACTGCAAGAATCTCACTTTGTGCGTTAACAACAAGTCTAACATGATAAGCATTACCAAGTGCGAAAACTGCACCATTGCCCTTGACACCAACATCTCACAGATTGATGTAATACAATGCAAGAAAGTATCCGTACAGGTGAAGAAGGTTGCTCCAACGTTCAACATTGAGGCTTCTGAAACTATTAAGCTCTACCTCTCGAACGCGTCTCTGAACGCAGAAATTCTGGTGTTCA
Organism: Hexamita inflata; assembly: GCA_963988835.1. Taxonomy (NCBI): domain Eukaryota; phylum Fornicata; order Diplomonadida; family Hexamitidae; genus Hexamita; species Hexamita inflata. Next base: position 27,898 of record CAXDID010000787.1, on the reverse strand, counting down.
AATCGGCCGAAATCGTCGTCGTCGAATTCGAAGACGAAAACGAGAAGAAATGGGCGGTTCCGACCCATTTTGTAACCAAATTCGTTAACGGAAAGATGCACACTGAAGTCGTTGATAACGGGAACGAGTGAACAGTTCATATTTATTATTATTTATGGTGAGTAGTGGGGGTTGGACCTGGGACTGTTGGGTTGGATAAGTTTGGATAAGTTATTTGAGATATTAATTGAGATTGGAGGAGATTTTATAGAAATAATTAAGTTGTATATGAAGTAAGAAAAGAATATTGGTTAAGTGGGAGTTGAACCTGAGTCGGTGAAAGAAAAGATGAACATTGAGAATAAGAATAAATTTAGTAATCACAATAGATTAAATTATCGAGAAGAACATTTTAGTTAATAGAAAGATGCACGTCTAAAAATTTGAAGTTTTATGATTCTTTCTGACGAACATTTTAAACACGTAAATGAACCATATTAGTAGCAGTGCTTACAGAGATGTATAATATATAATATAAAATATATAATCTTTGGAGGTGATGCTTTACTTCCTCAAAAAATACAACAATTGACATACTAACTAATATTCTAACTAATCTTAAATTTATCTCAAATTTAATAGATAAAACTATGAAGTTGAATTAAATATAATGTTATATTCATCATATCGCAGGCAGCATTTCGTGTTGAACTGTGGGTTGTTCTTGAACAACATCGTTTCCGTGATAGACGAGGTACTCAGGAGTAGTAATTTGGTCAAAGTTATCGAAGTATGGTGGTTTAACATCAGTTAGCAATGGTTGAGTATTTTCTTCGAGAATTGGAGGCAATGTGATTTGATCTATTTCAGTTGGGCACATTTAATCGAAGCTTGGGAGTTGAATTTGGTCAACACTAATTTATTAAACAGGCTAGTTAATCTGGAAGGTGGGATCTACTGAGCATTATTTGATGACTGGGAGTTGTGTTTTAGGTATTCTTGAACGCATCATACAGATGTAGAGTACATCGCATTGGAACAGATTAGATAACCAAAGCATTTTCTGGCTGATCCAAGCTGGGTATTCTCCTCTTTTTAAAAAGTTTTATGGAGTGAGTCCTGGTGTAGAAACTCTGAACGTTACAGAACAGCTGTGGTCCCTATGTCTGTTTTGCAGGTAAATAGTACTTCTGAGTGAGTCAAGTATCATTTAGCTGTTTCCGAGCCAGTTAATTTATTCTTTTAGCTTCAAATATATAAGAGGGGAGTATCCTACAATATACAACGCAGGTGTCTAATCTATCATACCCAAAATCTACACATAACGTGTTTCTCTAAAAGTAACAACTTTTTCCGTTCTTGTGTGCGATTTTCCATTCGAGTCTCTGTAATGAACTGTTTTCATGTGATAACACTCACAATAAAATGATGCCTGTGGAACTTTAACTCTCAGTTAGTTCAGAAATGCGTCTGTTTCAGATGCAGACCTTTAATTTTAGAATGCTTACTGTTCTCTCAGGCAGCAACAAGCGGATAAAAGTTTAATAAAATAGAAGAAGAGGCCAATTCCGAGAAATACCCCAAAAATATAGTTTATAAAACAGGCGAGGACTAGGAAAATGGAAATAATCACGTGCAGGAAGATCTGACATTTGGGGAACTCGCCGAACATTTCGGGAGATTAAGATTTTGCCGAAGACTGAATACAAAGACCAATTATAAAAGTCAAGAGGAAATAGGCGGCTATCACACCACCGATTATGTAACCAATCCAGTCTAACATTTGAAGCGGAATTACAATAAATAAATTTTAAGAGAGTAAAGCATGGACATGCAATATATCAAACTAACATTTATATATTTTCCATTTTTTATATTTGCTTGATAGACTTAGAAATAGAAGAAAATAAAGAAAACATCACCGTAAATTACGTCTATACTAGTCACCCTTTTTCTCTGATCATCACATTTCCTTCCCTTTCTAAACCAATGATCAATAAGAATACAACAGCATTCCTCTCTAACCAAATATCTCGCACGGCGTTATCACACGTCACACCTCCTCACAGACTCTCCGTTAGCTCTTTCGGGCTAATGGAGTTTTGAAATAGAAGAAAATAAATGTAATATATTTATTAAATGACTCACTTAATAATCTTATCATTAATACTATGGCTCAATTTAATCATTCCATCTTCATCTCATAAATCACCATGATATTGGTATTTCCGAAGAGAAGTTTAGGTTTAGCTGTTAAATGAGTTGTTTCATCATTTATATCATCTATCCATTAATTATATTTTACAGTAAATTAAATTGATTTTCAGTCAAGTAGCGGCATTTTCTCAGCATTCTTTTTCCTACAAATAAAGCAGGCAGTAACCACAACAACTATTACTATTACCCCCGCTACACATGACACCAGAATTATCCACCACGTGTTATTTGGCTTATCCTTATTTTCGTTCACACAGTCGACGACCTCATCTTTTTCAATTATTGAACTGCATTATTCAACGTAGTCAATGCCCGAGTCCGTTTTGTGGGCGCTTAAAACGGTTGAAAATTAATTTCTGAACGGGAAAACCTCAAGTGCTTCGTAAAACTGCTTCAAACTGCAATTGCTATTTAATTTGTTCAAAATAATTTCCATTTTGGTTATGCGCTCATCCGAATCGAAGCGAATTGAAGACTGGACAATGCTACTGTTACTATTTTCGTATCTGACGTATCTATTCACAATATTTGAGAAGAACCCGAGATATTAAGTTCCATAGTTGGTATAGGCTACTATGTAGTTAACTGGAAACCTTAAACTTTGAATGGTGTCCAGGAATATATTTCTTGCACTGACTAAACTTAACAGAGCTGCACAAATTGTTTAGTACTTATATTAAGTTAAGTCAGTTGCTGCCTGAATCTAATTTAGCGTGTTCACAAAAACAAACTCGTTGTAAGTTGGTAGTTCCTCAATGACGTCACCGTAATCAGCTGTAACTCCAACGAGTTAATGCTAACTCATATGCTTCAAGTAGAAAAAGCCCTCAAAACCGGCCACTGAAAGAGCTACGTACTCGTTATTCAGGTTAAATGAACTATATTGCACATTAACTACCTTAAAGTAATTGTATACCTCATTCGCATATGGATATTTACTATTAACAGATAAAGAGTAACCAAATAATATACTCTTTTTGTCGTTGTGAAAAGCCATCATTGGATCAATAACAGACTGAATGTACGCGTTGTACAAATTAAATAAATCTGAAGTTAAATTCGTGATATTAACAAAAATCTAACAAATTTCGTTACACACTGGCAGATCATACTTAATAGTAGGGTGCCACTTTCTCATATTGTTAACAAAAGATACTACATCATTTTTGTGTTTCTTTAGAACGTCCGCATATGCATTAGTAAAGTCTTTAGAAGTGCTGTGATTAAATTCCTTTATGTAAATACTATCTTACCATATTTCTAAGTTCATAACAATTGTAACAAACATTAATAGATGAAGTGGTAAACTATTCGTTATTTGCTTTAAGCTTTAATATTAAGCAATAGTAAAACACATAAACATCACAATTATACAGAATACAAAATAATGATCGCAATTATATACGTTTGATAAAAGAATTAATCAATGTAAATACGTCATCAATGTAAATACGTAAATTAAATTATATACGACGGACAAAATAATATTATCAGGAACAATATTAGCGTATATAATTTATTATGAAATCCTTGGTAAATGTTGAAAAAAGTTGTAGATGGAGGTACCTATACGAGATCTTCTTTTCTGAAGGGATGGATCATCTTGTCTTGTGCCGAAACCCTCGAAGAGCATCAGCAAAAGAGCTGTCACATTTGAATATGAAGTAACACTAGGTAAATTATATTATCATTATTGATCTATCTCGGTAATTAATTATTAATTGTTTGTAGCGAATTCTATCTAAAATAATGTATAACTCACATTTTATATGTAAATAATATAACTGTATAACTCACTACAAATATGACTAGTCCACGATATTAATTCGCTCCATCAGCAAACCCGCTTTTCCCCAGCCTTTGTTCAGATGTTTATCCAGTTTGCGCTTCCTTTTATTAAAATAACATTCCAATGTTAAACATTATTAATTCCCATTATCCTCATTCTTTTTCTCAACGTTAACTTCCTCAGCTTTCCTACTATCTGGCTTAACAGCGAACTCTTCTTAGCACCTTAACATTATCACGTGGCATGCAAAAATAAAGTATCTCCTCGTTTATAAGGGTGTTTAAAACTGATCGGTGACTTTATATTCTCGTTTATTATAGCAATGGTGATGTTGACACGCTTACGAACGGAGCCGATATACTTTACGATCTGGTTCAACTTCTACTGGAGCGTGTCTTCGTTATTCTCTTCTTCGAGGATTTTCACCATCTCGCTGCGCATAGCATTATTTCCAACAGTGACGAGCATTCTGCCGGAGCCTTCTTATGCGAGCCAGCTTTTAGTCCGTCTTAAGCATCATCTCGGTTTCGCCGGTTATACTAGTTCAGTCTTCTTTACAGGAACAGTAAGTCCACGCGAATGATCATTAGTTTTAGTTACACCTATGTATGTTAGACGCACCTTCGCAGTCAAGGCAACCAGGACTCGGGCGTAATGTGACTGCTTAGTGCAAGCCGACTTATACGGGATCACCATCTACATTTCTAAGGAAACAACGGAGCGGTTGCCGCTTTTCAATCCTGATCCGTTGATGGCCTGCCCTTGGCCACCGATCCTTCGGCAGCTCAGTACTATTATCATTTATATGTAGTGTATGAATAATTTATTGGCATATTAATTTTATATATATATATATATAAGTCATAACTTTCATATGATATAAGTCTGAACTTATTCAGATGGATGATCATCGCATATGCTGATATTAATTATATTCTTCTTTTTCCTACAAATAAAGCAGGCAGTAACCACAACAACTATTACTATTACCCCCGCTACACATGACACCAGAATTATCCACCACGTGTTATTTGGCTTATCCTTATTTTCGTTCACACAGTCGACGACCTCATCTTTTTCAATTATTGAACTGCATTATTCAACGTAGTCAATGCCCGAGTCCGTTTTGTGGGCGCTTAAAACGGTTGAAAATTAATTTCTGAACGGGAAAACCTCAAGTGCTTCGTAAAACTGCTTCAAACTGCAATTGCTATTTAATTTGTTCAAAATAATTTCCATTTTGGTTATGCGCTCATCCGAATCGAAGCGAATTGAAGACTGGACAATGCTACTGTTACTATTTTCGTATCTGACGTATCTATTCACAATATTTGAGAAGAACCCGAGATATTAAGTTCCATAGTTGGTATAGGCTACTATGTAGTTAACTGGAAACCTTAAACTTTGAATGGTGTCCAGGAATATATTTCTTGCACTGACTAAACTTAACAGAGCTGCACAAATTGTTTAGTACTTATATTAAGTTAAGTCAGTTGCTGCCTGAATCTAATTTAGCGTGTTCACAAAAACAAACTCGTTGTAAGTTGGTAGTTCCTCAATGACGTCACCGTAATCAGCTGTAACTCCAACGAGTTAATGCTAACTCATATGCTTCAAGTAGAAAAAGCCCTCAAAACCGGCCACTGAAAGAGCTACGTACTCGTTATTCAGGTTAAATGAACTATATTGCACATTAACTACCTTAAAGTAATTGTATACCTCATTCGCATATGGATATTTACTATTAACAGATAAAGAGTAACCAAATAATATACTCTTTTTGTCGTTGTGAAAAGCCATCATTGGATCAATAACAGACTGAATGTACGCGTTGTACAAATTAAATAAATCTGAAGTTAAATTCGTGATATTAACAAAAATCTAACAAATTTCGTTACACACTGGCAGATCATACTTAATAGTAGGGTGCCACTTTCTCATATTGTTAACAAAAGATACTACATCATTTTTGTGTTTCTTTAGAACGTCCGCATATGCATTAGTAAAGTCTTTAGAAGTGCTGTGATTGAATTCCTTTATGTAAATACTATCTTACCATATTTCTAAGTTCATAACAATTGTAACAAACATTAATAGATGAAGTGGTAAACTATTCGTTATTTGCTTTAAGCTTTAATATTAAGCAATAGTAAAACACATAAACATCACAATTATACAGAATACAAAATAATGATCGCAATTATATACGTTTGATAAAAGAATTAATCAATGTAAATACGTCATCAATGTAAATACGTAAATTAAATTATATACGACGGACAAAATAATATTATCAGGAACAATATTAGCGTATATAATTTATTATGAAATCCTTGGTAAATGTTGAAAAAAGTTGTAGATGGAGGTACCTATACGAGATCTTCTTTTCTGAAGGGATGGATCATCTTGTCTTGTGCCGAAACCCTCGAAGAGCATCAGCAAAAGAGCTGTCACATTTGAATATGAAGTAACACTAGGTAAATTATATTATCATTATTGATCTATCTCAGTAATTAATTATTAATTGTTTGTAGCGAATTCTATCTAAAATAATGTATAACTCACATTTTATATGTAAATAATATAACTGTATAACTCACTACAAATATGACTAGTCCACGATATTAATTCGCTCCATCAGCAAACCCGCTTTTCCCCAGCCTTTGTTCAGATGTTTATCCAGTTTGCGAACCAGTTTGTTCATTTTCGTTTTGTAATCTGTTGTTTTCTTTATATAAGTAATTCTTTTATTAGTTACTAATTCAAAAATACTAAATGATTTGTGAACAAATATTAGTTTCCTGCCTAGCTATATTTGTTTATTTGTTGGTTCTCCTTGACTTTGCTCAGGAATGTGGAGCTTTTTGTAGTATTTCGGGTCAAGAATGCAGTTGTATTTCAAATTTAGCTCTTAATTGAACAACTGTTTTAGTAAGTATGCGGTCGAAGATTAATTGAGTTGAGAGGTTTATTTTATGTTATTAATTTTGTTGAAACGAAATAATGTTAAGCTTGTCAGTATTTCCACTTCGCACCTAACAAAAATAATGCCAACAATGAATGAAAGCATCTATGAAACCCATACATAATTATTTACTCCATAATTCTATAATAACATTAAAACTTTGACAGAAGTAAGAAAAATGTAGAAATATGGAGGGCATTCTAGATTAACTAAATCAGAATTCGATAAATACTTAATGATACTATTTACAATGATGATATCAGGTAAAGAGCGAGGATCTGTCAAAGATAATTGGTCTAAGAACACTAAAATACGCAATTAGTTTATAGCTGATGAAGTTGGAATGTCTTGCAGAGAATGGGAGGAAATACATTCTAATGTCTGTTATGGTCATATTAAATTGTTATTAGATTAACCTGAAGAAGAAATCGATAATTTAGAAGAAATCGACAAATTTAGACGGTATAGAATCTGATGAAGAAGAATCTGAAAATTCTGACTATGAATATGACGAAGATGATCTAGAAGAACTAAATAAAATATTTAATGATCATGAAGAAGAAGTTTTGAGCTAAAATAAACCTGGTAATGCAAAAAGTAGAAAACTTTAACCATGATATATACAAAATCAAAATTTGTGAAATAACCCTGTTAATTGTAAGAATTTGTAAGTTCTCGTGGTATTCCCAGAGAACAACCTGAAATAGTTCGTTACTACAATAATAATTATAAAGGAGTTGATTATAGACCAACTTACAAAAAATATTAAGTTTCCAGGACGATGTACTCGTTGGACCACAAGGATGTTTATTTATTTTATGTAAGTAATATTAGTTAATGGGTTTTCTTTGATGAAATTATTGCATCCAGAATATAAAGAAATTAAAATAACGGATTATATTGAAAGCATAATTGATTAAATGAAAATAAATCTAACAAAATATGAAATTAAAGCTACACCACGAAAAATTGAAGGTTGTAACCAACCAGTAAGCCCAATTAAAGAACCAGTAATAGAAGCATATAAACACTATCATGTATATACAAAAGTAAGTGCGTAATGTGTCGGCTGCAAATAATGTAATAGCAGATATGTGTGTTCGTGCAAAGGATATCATTTGTGTCCAGAGTGTTATAAAACGCATATTAGTGAATAAAATGACATAAGAGAGTACACACATTTATAAAAATGAATAAAGTGATTTAAAATACGAATAATATGTTTTAATATATATTGAACACGAAAATAGTAATTTACCTATTAAATGGTTGAAGTCGATTTCGAGAATTTTGTTAATTATTTGCGAAGTGGAAATACTGACAAGCTTAACATTATTTCGTTTCAACAAAATTAATAACATAAAATAAACCTCTCAACTCAATTAATCTTCGACCGCATACTTACTAAAACAGTTGTTCAATTAAATGTGTTTCAAGTTCAGGAGTGGTTCAATGAAGACTATATCATTTTCCTCCAAATTAACGCACTCAAGGTTGATAAGAGAAGAAATTGAGCCAATATCCACTAAATCTGTTTAAGCAAGGTTAAGCAGGGTGAGATTGGTTAGTTTTCTAAATGCTGATGTTGATTTAACGGCGTTGCAGCACAATTACAGCTCAGTTAAAAGTACTAAGTTATAAATCGGCGAAATATCAGCTATTTTGTTGAAATTAAGATTCAAATTGGTAAGATTCTTCAAATACTTGAGGATTGATACATCAACGATTTAATTTGTCCTAAGATCGAGTTTTTAAAGACCTGAAAGGTTCTAGAGGACAGAAATGTTGAAAATTTTGTTTTCTGACAGTTCCAGTTCCTTTATATTTAAGAGCGGTTTCAAATACTGAATATCAACTAAATTGGATGTGTTAACAGTTAGACTCGTTAGATTCAACAGATATTATAGATCCGAAATATTAGAAATTGGATTATTTGTAATTACTAGTTTCTAAAGCCAGAGCATACTCTTGAGACCACTAATATCCGATAGCTTGCAATGAGAAAGGACTAGATCTATAATGTTGGTCGGAAGTCGAAGCAACTGGATTCGATAGCACTCACTCAAAATTAGTTTGGTTGCTTCTAATTACTCAACAAAGGTAACTGTTCTGATTGTTTAATTGTCTGAAATTCTTAGTGCTTTGTTAAGAATCTCGTATTTATATTAACTCACGAATTTTTCAATTTGTTCTTCTGACATTTGGATTGGTGTTAAGAATAAGAAGTAATTCTATAATAATATAAGTATAGCATCAATAATATATAATAATATTAAAATTATTTTAATTAATTTGATTTATATGTGTACTAAATACACATCTTCATTACATATGGATACTATATTGAAATGGACAATGTATTGAGTATAATTTTGATTATCTCATCAACATTCCTTAATATAGAAATATTTGGTCTCACTCATTATATTTCTCTATTGTTATACCATCTACGTTATTCGAGGCTATTTAATTTTCATTATATATTTTAGGGATAGCACTATAATAATGTTCTACAACATTTGTAAACATTTCTGTTATATTAAGGTTGTCTTTCGCTGAAGTCTGAAAGAAAAGAGTATTATTGTCTGTACTGAATTTTAGGGCTTCATCGGGATCGACTTCCCATTAATTATATTCATAATCACATTTGTTACCGCAAATCGCCAGTAAAGTGTCTGGCTATGAATTTTGTATTTTGTGAATCCAACTTTAGGTCTTTTCAAATGATTAATAATTAGTAACATCGTAAACACTAATGACAATATTAGACTTTTTATAATACGATTCGATAAGCTATTCAAATCTTTCCTGACCAGCTGTATCACACAAACATAATTCTACAGTTTTATTGTTATGTTGTATATCTTTTCTAAAAATATCTGCTCCTATAGTTAAACTCAATGTGTCTGGATTATACTCGTTATTTAGATAACGAAGCAATAATGAAGTTTTGCCATCGCAGCTAGCACCCACAAGGGTGATACGCAGAATATTATTATTAATTATATTCATTTGAAGTGTGCTTTATTATGTGTTTAATTTTGATGTATTAAAATATGATATCTCGTTGATATGATTATAGGATTATAAGTAATTGGATTATATGTATATATAATATTTTTAAGCATTATAGATAAGATATAAGCATCAAAATAATGCTTGACATGTATAATAGACGTGTATAATATTATTCAAATTTATTAAAAATATGTTAATTAAGTTAAGCGTATTTTAGAGCAGCGCACAAAGAAGCTACAATTAATCTTTCTATATCTCTCTTTCTCAAATTTCTAATGTACTATTTAAAAATTAACTAACTCACTATTACTCATCCCATTCAAGTTTGTTGCACATGATGTCGTACCCGTCGTCTTCGAGTTGTTCTTCGATCATTTTGGTCGGGTCAGTGACTTTGTTTTCTTGTCCCAGTTCGATGATGGTGACCAGGATTATTTGCAGGTTCGTTTTGATTATGTTCTTCATGAAAACGTCCTTGAAGTATTTCTGGTAGTCGAAGTTCGTTTTAAGGTCCGTTTATTTAAGGTCTTGTTGTATTTTGAAGCGGAACTCCCTCCTTTTTTATAAGAAAATTATTTCATCGGTTAATACATTTTGGTTTACGTATTTTTCGTAGTCCAGGGACGGCTTCTTTATTTTCTCGCGTTGAATGGCTTCAAGGAGCTTTTCAACGTCCGTTTTTGGTCTGGAATATAATTCTAAGCCTATTTTCTTGCTGCTGGTTGATTGTAAATGCGCGAATTTCGGGTCAAGGTACTGCTTGTACTTGTCGTAGAAGAAGATGTCAGTTGCCTTCCCACTTTTGGCCTTCACCGTTCCAAAACGATCGTAGTCAACCCAGGTGTTCGTGAACGGCTTTACAGAATTAACGGACTGATATAAACGGTCGACAGTGTCCTTAAATCTCACGTTCTACTCATAGTCGAACGCAGCAGCTGGACGAGCGGGGAAAATGGGATCAATGCTCTTGGGCTTGTTGTACACAGCTGCGCGGGTTGTTGACTTTGGCTGCGAACAATCCACAACGGGCTTCATGGTCTTCAACTTGTGCATGTGCGCCTAATATTTCTCAGCCAAGATCTTCTTCTCGAAATCAGTCAGGTTATTTGACGCCCTAAACAAATTCATATTTAGAGGCGGAAAATACAAACTAGATGATATTACACGAAATAAATGAAATAAGACAGAAACACTCCAAATTTTATGAATACACCCACACTTAAAGATGTTTCATCAATAACAACCTCTCTGCGCCAGAAAATAAAAATTATCGCACTTCAGCACGAAGCAATCAACAACTTAATACAAGAAAATTAAAATGTTGTTTTTGAAAACAAAAGACTCAAAGAAGAACTACTTGATTGTTAAAATAGAGCCCATGATGACCTACTCGAAAGAGATCGTACCATATCTAAATTAATTCAGAAAATTAATGTCTTAGAACAGAAACACCAACAAATAACTATCTAACAAGTTCCAAAGAGCTCAAACGACATGAATTATCTGCTTGACGATATGTTAGCGCAACTCGAAGCTAAAAATGAGAAGTCCAGATTGCCATAGTTCGAAGAAATTTAAAGTCAGCTTGAAACAAAATCTCAGAAATCTAGTTCTAAGATAGAATCAAAGTAAGAATCTAAAATAATAGCAGAACCAAAAATATCATAGGAACCAAAAACGAGCGAATCAGTGAAGACAAAGGTGGAACAGTCTCTTCAAAGCGTAAAGCGTTAAATATAAATTGAGAGAGAAGCTACTCCATTATCAAATGCCCCTGTTAAACAAAATAAGGTATGCAAGATAGCTAGTCTTGACAAAAATATTCTTGAAGTTTTCAAGAAAGCTTCAGTAAGCGAAGGAGTCGAACCGGGAATCATTGAGTTATTGAATATCAAGTAATGGTCATAAGCGCAATTGCAGACACTTTTGTTACCTTTATCGCATATCTAAAGCGAATACGATAATATAAACTGCGTCGACCTCGTAGTTAATGTATTTACCGAAAATCCAGAGTTATTCATTCAGGTACTGCAGGCTACACCAACATGTTCTTGTTATACAACCACCTTTTAACAATTAATTAGTATGGATTACGTTCAAAGAAAAGCGAACGAAGAAACTCGTATCACTCAACTTATCTAGCAGCTTGTAAATTGTATTGCAGACATTGACTACGGAAGTAACGTGAATTCAATGTAGATATCTGTTGGGCAAGTGCTTCAGTCTTTCATAAATCCAATAACTGAGTCAAGAGGTTAGGTAATAGAGTGCCTTATAAAGCAGCTGTTTATATTACAAATATCTGAGATATTTGATGTAGATTCTGACTAGTATATGCTTAACTATATAAATAGTTTGCTATCTTAGTATGACACGTATTTATAGAAGAACTTGCGTTTTTGTGCTTTGATGGAGAAGTATTTGATATTTTTCGTATAATCTGGCGGTCAGCTTAGTCCAGATATCATTTCCAGACTTATTTCCGTTGTGATGCATCTCAGTGCCGAGTAATAGTTTTAGAGCATCACGCGTCTAACTGTCGAGTTAATCTGCAGTGTGAACATATTTACGCCTGAGAGCATTTAAGTCTTGAAGAACGCTGCATAATCCGATTTTGTCTCAACCACCAACAACATAGCTCTCTTACAGATTAATAGCAAGCAGTACACCGATTTGCTCTTCTATTTGATTTCTCAGATATCATCTCAGTCTCACTTTGACCACTTCTGTACCACCTTCGAGTCAATATCCGACCCTCAATTATTATTAGAGCTGGCTAAATTGAACCTGCATTTTAACAGCTCAGTATCCGGCTTCGTCCTCTTCTCAAAGACCTTCACCGCCTGTGACAATTAACTTAAATAACTCTTCAATCCCTCAGTACAAATTAGGAGCGTTCAGGTTTACTCGGCCAGGATTCCAATTCAGACCCGTTTTTAAGCCGTTGAAGGTGTTGAAAACGCGTTCAATGAGTACATTCAAGAGGGTGAAAACGTTAATTTCATCGTCTGGCTGGTTCTCATTCTGAGCATGAACGCTAAGCTCAAAAATGAAACGGTGATGAATCTTAAAGTGTGTTTAAACAAAATACTAAATGATGAGGATTTGATTTACGCGGTGCTTGACATTTGGGGAATGCTCAAGCAATGTGGAGCCGAGATATTCAAGGCACTTATAGTATAAAAGGGGCTGAAGATAAACCTGGAGAAATTCGCGGTCATGATGCTGCAAAAGGACAAAAGCGCGGAGTTGATAGAGGCCGTGAGAGAAAGCGCACTTTACAAGCAGCTCGGACCAGAATCTGTGCTTAAATAAATGATTGAGTGAACACATTAATTTTAATTGATGATATTGATTATTACTATGTTTTAATTTTAGAATACTTTAGTATATACATGTATATACGTGTAGTATATATAGAATATACGGAAATCTCACTCTACACTAATCAATATCATTGATTAAGTTCGCTTTCCATAAACAAATACCATGATTGAGCAATTCTGTTCTGAATATTTATAAGTGCGTTAACTTTATCTGAGATTTTCTACAGTTAATTGACTATTTTGCAATTCAATTTTGTAAAATATTCATGTTATTATTTCAAACAATTGATTAACTGAACATTGTATTGCTAGAAGATTAATTAGAATGGAATTATTTTGTAAACCTCCTCCAGATAGCACGGAAACTACATTTATTGTTCAATTAACTGTTCATAAAATTACTTTTGTTATATTTCAAAGTTTTTCCCAAAATATTAGTCAATTATTTTATTGTTTAGTTGTACTCCACTTGATCCAAAAACGATGTGCTATAACATGTTTGATGATTCAAATTTGAAATCCAGTAAATTTCCGTTAATCAAATCGGCTATAACGTAAGTATCGTTGAATAATTCTGTTATTACTATACCATTGTGGAAAAACAAAATTGTATCAGTGTTATGAATTTGAAGAAGAAGTGATTTAGTATTTTCTGCAGCTATCTCAAATATATTTAGGGCAGTGTGATGCCATTCGTAGGAATAAACTTTGTGTTAATGTTGGAAATTCCACTCTTAGTCTTTTCTAACGTGTACCAATTGTTCATTTCTATAAATAAATATATCTGACTGCGATTTAACGTAAAGTTCATTATTAACACAAAATAAACAGCAGTAAAATGAATTTACATCATCATCATCAAAATCAGGGATATCAAAAACATATATAAACCACTAATTATTTAACACATAAACTTTATCTCTAATTTAGATGTATAATTTGCCACAACATGGAATTAACTGGTGTTAATATCCTTCGTATATCGTGATTATACCGTCATTTTTGTTTTCATAACCTGAGAAGATTTCGCAGTTTATTGGAGTTTGCTTCAAAATATTAAATTCTTTGTCCACTATGAATAATGAGTTGTCTTCGACAACAGTATACAAATCTACATACGGAAGTGGCTTGAACACGTGCATCAGCTAGCATTTCTCCAGTTTCTTTGGCTTTTCTATTTGATTATTAAATGTTTCTAATGATGAGCGCTATTGATAATTAATGTAATAGTTATCAACTTATTCTGAATAGTCACTTCCAAAGTGTTATTCTAATATTTCTTCTTTTAGTTTCAGTCCATATAATCCTAATTCTAAACTAGCAGTTTCATTTTTAATGTCTTGATAAAAACAACAGTATTTAAAGGTTGTGGTGAAAATTATTCGTTAATCATGTCAAATACATCTATGTCAGTGTTTTTATTCAAGATAAATAAAAGGGAGCCACATTAATACAATATCTCATTAATATTATCTTTTATTTCAAACTTTTAGTTGTTTTCATATATTCTTAAAAGAGTATATTTTTTAATAGTGTACACTTTATCGCAGAACTGGTTAAATACGCTATACGCGTTCTAGTATACAAGTTTTAATTTGGTATTGTTCATTTAATAAAGTTTTTCTTCTCTAAGTACAAATAAATTATTGCCATTTGAGTAAATATCCGTTGCTGAGAATATTTTAAGCTTTTCAACTAATTAATTACCTTATATCTAAAGAATACTATCTTCAGTGAGTATAAGGTTTATGTTATTGTGTTTCAAACATTTTATCGGTCTTGAAAAATTATAGGGCTCCACAATAAGCACCTTAAGCTGTTAGTTTATAATGTAATATTATTTTCTTTTTATGAAGAGAAATGTTCCTTCATCTATTTTAGCCAGTGAAGTCATCATAACGCTGCTCAACTGTATGTTATCGCAAATTTTGTAATTATCACTTTCCTCGTCAGGGTACATAAAATATGATGAATATTAATCATCAAAAATTCCTTGCAATTTATCAGAGTGGCGTGAGGAACTTTCACCTTCCATTCGGATTATGGAGTGGTTGTTGTATTGAATATAACTAACATTTTACATAGTATTCTTAGCTTGAATTTAGAAAATAAAAAAAACTATCCAAAATATAAAATATAATAATGAATTCGGTCCAAATTAAAACTAAATATTTATGCATTTTCACTGGATTTCAATGACGAGTGGAGGGCGGGCGACCGGTCTGACGAACTGAATGTCTGGCTTTCCGAACAAGAGGCACGCGGTGATTGTCTCCCCTTCTTTGATCTCCAGGTTCTCTCTGACCAAGGCGTGGTTGGCGGAGGACATGAAGAAGCCGGAGTTGCAGGTGGCGACTCCTTTGCTGACGGCGTACAGCTCGAACTCGGAGATGGCGATGATGCCATCTTGAGACGTATTGCCGGACTCGATAGAAATCAGCATGTGCGGGGCTCCTCTGAAGATTGGGTCTGCATTTCTTTGGAACATGGCTTTCATACCGGGGTAGGTTTCCATCAGGGCTTCTCCGCACAGCGCTATCATTTTCACCAGCTTCTCTCTGTTGATGACCGCGTACCGGGTCTTTCTGGCGTTCATGGCGGAGGGAGCGTACTTCATGACCTGGAGCATTTCTGTGAGTTCTTCTGCAGTGAATGGCTCTGCCTTATAGCTCCTGATCGAGTGACGGGACTGGATGGCTCTCAGCACCGGGTCGCTGGAGAGCACCTCTATCTCTGGGGAGACGTCGAAGAGCGATATGGCGCCGGTGGGGCAGATGGAGAAGCAGTGGCCGCACTTCATGCACTTGTCCTCCTTGATCACCACGGTAGAGTTTACCAGGGTCAAGCACTTCGGGGCGCAGACTTCTACGCACTTGTTGCACTGAGTGCACTTGTCATCTTGGATCTTGAACTTCACGGACATTGTAATTGAAGTGGGTGAGCTTTTTGAATGATGTCTGTTATATGAGTAAATAGGTAAAATACACAATAATAAAAATATTAAAGTTGACACAATTTGGGTCAAAAGGTTATCAATGTTTTCAAATCAAAGGTGTTTACAAACGAATACTTTGCATCCATTTAGAAGCTGCGTTTACTTCGGAGCTAAATATTTAATTGAGATATTCTAGTTTTTGCATAATTCATTTCATGTTTCCATTAATATATATATTTCTGTTATTTATCGATTCTGGCTTCCTAACATAATTCTATAATTAATACATAAATCAAAATAATTCACTATTATTTAGACTGGGCTAGCACCACCTTGGTTTAGACCTGGCATGGGCTGCTTCTTCTAAGCTTGCGTTTGACTAGGAACCAAGCGCATATGATAACGGATATGAGAACCAAGGACACCACAACTCCTATTATGATTTTGTCGGTTGTTCTGAGCCCGGTGTTAACAGCGTAGGTTCCGGTGTACTCGTAGACTTTTACGGATTTCACCAGCATCTCTTGCGGGAAACAGTCGGGACAAATTCCGTTCATGCCTCCCCAGTCTCCTCCTACGGCCAGGTTTACGATCACGTACATCTCCTGGTCGAAGTGCCAGTACTTCGCCGGAAGGTCCTCTCTATTCAGCTCGAAGTACTGCTGGCCGTCCACGAATCCCTTAATGAAGATCGGAGTCCACTCCACGCTGTAGGTGTGGAAAGAGCTGGTTATGTCGCTGACGTTCACGCCTGCTTTATGGTGTTCTTATTTGTATACTTTAGGTTTGTCTACGTTTTGGCTCATCATGTTCGCGTGGACGTTGAACCAAATTTCGTTTGGAACTGCGCCGACTGCCTCCATGATGTCTATCTCAGAGTAAGTCGCATCGGGCGAGAACAGCCAAAACGCGGGCCATGTTCCGAGTCCCACCGGAAGTTTTGCCTCCATTTCGAACTTTCCGTATCTGAACAGCTTCGTGTTTTCTGTGGTGAGCTTGGCTGAAGAATACGCCTTCGTTCCTATATTCTCCTTTATGGCTTTGACGTGCAGCACCCCGTCTTGAATGAAGGCGTTGGCATTCGAATCTGTGTAGTACTGCAATTCGTTGTTATAGGGCTCGCTCATGATAATTTGCGACCACTTGCTTTGGTTGATCGTGTTCGAGCTAAAGTCATCGCTGAATATCAAAGCGCCAAAATCTTGATTGCACATCGTTTCTATTAATATCATCATTATTAAAGTGGAACAATAAATACCTGTATAAATTACTGTTATAACAAAGTAGTTGAAATATTTATAAATACTTTTATATTTTAAAATTGATATACTGCTGTATTTGTAATTTTGAATTAATACATTTTACATTCCTAAGGCTCTATTATTAAAAAACTGAAAATCTTAATATTATGATATATATACTAATTTATGAGCTAATTATAATATGACACTCATAATCATAAAAGATTATTCTAGCAATAAATTAGATAAGTTGGTAACTCGCTAGACTAATTTCTACCAGAAAATAGGTTAAAACGGATATTATTTCATTTATGTGTTAAACACAGACCTATTTCATCACAGCCGCGTGAACGAGTCTCGCGTTGACGAGGCTATTCAATTTCTATAATATAATCTGCATCTAAGTTAAAACGACGAAAACATCTTCATAGTGTCTCACCAAGCTGTGTATTCCACAGGAAATTTCGGATCTGTCTAGTATTTCACCAACGCAATGGAAAAGTTTTTGAACGAGCATGAACACGATCGTATCAGAGCTGTATTCTCAGGTCATGATCACCTATTCAGTGCCTTCAAAAGAAATAATGTATATTACTTTGTAAATGGAGCTGGAGGAGGCCCTGTCAACAAAGTTGGACACTAAGGCGACAGATCATGGGAGGAAGACGAGCTCAGCGGACCGCAACCTGTTACAAGCAGCAGAACTATCGGATACGATTCGCATCTGAACAGCTATACCAAATACACCAGAACAGAAGTAAAGTTCGCTCCGGGGAAAATAGTCTACGTCGTAAGAGATCTGGAGACAAACAAGGTGTTGAACACATTTTAGCAGACGACAGAGTGATTATGGGATTGATAGTTTAATAATGAATGCTATTATAAGTATTCGAATTCATATTTACAGTGTACTCGTTTGAATTACGTCTGTGGTGTGACACAGAGTTAGCTTATTAAGCTCGATATAGCCAAATTTGTGTTTTCAGCTAATGTTTGGGTCCAATCAATATGTGACGGAAGTCTTCTATGTAGCTCAATTGGTGCTTTGAACCAGTAAATAATGTTGTCAGGGAAAAATACTATCATGCGATCAAATTTATAATTTGGTGTATTAGTAGCTGTATATGTGGAAAATATATTTAAACCGTTACATTTCTTGGGTATAATACTTTAATGAAATGTAGATCTATCTCTCACTAATTCAAGCAATGTTGTCGTAACGACAGCACGTAGAACCACTGTATCTAGCTGACTTTACCTTACATTATGATCGTATTGAATATATTATCCCAGTCAGACTCAACAGAAACATGAATATTAGCAGCGACAACCCCAGTTGCTGTACGATGTTGTATTATAAATCATTATTCTGGATCAAAAAGTACATGCCGCATCCAGATAACACTCCGAAAACGGAGCTTAACAACAACACAACACGTTTCACGGTTTTGTTCGGTTGTACATCCAGACACTCCTTTTATATAATCCCTGTAACGTTTTCAGGATATTCTAAAGCGCACTATGTCTTCGGACATGCTGGTTCCAAAACTAACTACGATATGTTTTCCATCACTGAAGTGGAAGTTTTTCAGTTCATTGCGAAATTACCATTAGACTACTGATATTTCCAATTTTTCATCAGCAAGAATAGTGTTAATTCCATGATTGTAATTTGATTATTGATTTTTTGTGTAACTTCACATTCTATATTTTTGATTAGTTTATTGTACATTTCGAGCCTCAGTACAATTAATTCCAGTGAGAGGATTATTTAAATTATCAATGTATTTCGCTTAGAACGATTTCCGTCATATTTATATCTAAAATTATTAAATGAGTCGTCGGGTAACAAGTTCTGAGATTCAGTAAGTTTAAATTCGATAAAGGAAAACGTTTATCACAGAATCGCGTAATTTATTGCAATAGATTTTGCCCCCACTCCAAATGAAATTGGTACAAGTTCAGAAAATAGAGAAACTACAAAACACCTTAGTGGTACTAAAAGCAGCTAGAATCATACAATGTGCAGTTATACTGTATTTGGCTATAGTTCACCTTGTTATAGCCAAGATTTATCTGGTATCCAAGTTAGAATTCTATGGTTAGCTCTAATATGCGTACTTTGCAGCAATTAAAGCTATATTGTGCGTGATATTCACGTTCGTTCAAACAAGTGTGGTGAAGAGAAACAAAAGGGTTTAAGTAATTTATGCAGTGGTAATAATCAACACAATATTTGTGATTGCATTAATCGCTGATCTGGCTTATTTTTTACGTCAATTTGTTGACGTTAACTATGGTCCACTTACAGTTATCAATGGAAACTAAACTCAAATTCACTGGTATACCTCACAGAAGACGCAATCTGTTGTATCACTTGACAATAAAGTGTTTATGAGTAACACAAGAACGCATTTTCATAACGTGCTCGTGAACGAGACCAACTTTAACTTCAAGGTAAATGGGTTCTCTGAAAACTCATTTAATTATTCCCTGCCCGCAGTAACCTCCAAATTCATTGTTATGACTGACATCCACGGAAATGGTAAATACTTAAACAATATGACACAAGATTACGATTTCGCACTGTTGTGTGGAGACTACTCTTCAGGAGGAATGGCCCACGAGTTTTCACGGTCTTTCAAGCAGATGCACAAGAAACCAGTTATCATGGCGGTTGGAAACCATGACGCTCTTGGAGATATAGATAAGTTAGTAACTCGCTAGACTAATTTCTACCAGAAAATAGGTTAAAACGGATATTATTTCATTTATGTGTTAAACACAGACCTATTTCATCACAGCCGCGTGAACGAGTCTCGCGTTGACGAGGCTATTCAATTTCTATAATATAATCTGCATCTAAGTTAAAACGACGAAAACATCTTCATAGTGTCTCACCAAGCTGTGTATTCCACAGGAAATTTCGGATCTGTCTAGTATTTCACCAACGCAATGGAAAAGTTTTTGAACGAGCATGAACACGATCGTATCAGAGCTGTATTCTCAGGTCATGATCACCTATTCAGTGCCTTCAAAAGAAATAATGTATATTACTTTGTAAATGGAGCTGGAGGAGGCCCTGTCAACAAAGTTGGACACTAAGGCGACAGATCATGGGAGGAAGACGAGCTCAGCGGACCGCAACCTGTTACAAGCAGCAGAACTATCGGATACGATTCGCATCTGAACAAATGTGTATGCACCCGTTTTGAGCACTTTGGAGCTTGCCACATATATGAATATAATTATTGATATATAATATACTGTTTTTTGAAATTAGTTTCTATGTTCCACTCCAGAACTAAAATATGGGTAATTGCCATAGAAGTGATCTATGATATGAATTTTAATATAAAGTGCACTCGTTACAATTTTAAACCGAAACTACAAAGGAAACTGAGGACGAATAATCTAGGCTACGAGTAAACATATGGAAACTGCTAAATGGCAATGTGGAATCGAAGAGATAGATTGAAGAAAATTATACGTTTCACTGCACTCGATATAAGCCACCAATTTTTTTAATAAACAAGATGTTAAAAATTACACTTCTGTATTTGACCAATTCGAAGAGACCAAACTATAAAGACTGAATTCTTTCTTAGTACATTTGTTATAACTAGTAGGGATAGCGCTTAATAAAGACTGGACGATATGAGTTTTTTGGTTTTATAAATAGTCAAAATTGTCCAGTTTTAACTTTCAGCTACAACTTAAGAATATATTAATTGACTTAGCATAAAACTCACTATATAAATTATGAAGGTGAGAGTATATAATAATGATAAGAGTTTGGACCACACCTCCACGTCTTCTTTGTATTTAATGCATTTTATACAACTTACGAATATTTGACTTAGATTATAATAATATCTGAACACGAAATATTTTTAGAATATATTAGTAATAACTATTTATATATTGTTCCTTTCAACAAGAACATTAAGGAGATTATTCATAATAATGATGTTACACATATATTTTATGTAAAATATAAAAGATGATCAATAACTAGATCATGCTACGTAACATAATATTACAAGTTATATAATATAGTGGATAATAGAATATAATCTAATGAGCTAATAATTTAATGGGGAAATTGTTTCAACTGTGTAAATTATTAATATTTAAACAAATAAATGTAAATGGTTGACTAAAAGAATATATTTAGTTATTACATTAATTATATTAATAATTATTTATTGGCTACACTCCAAATTGTTGATTGGTTGAGATATTGAAAATATAATATCATACAAGAGTACATTTCGAACATTCAATACCATTATATAATTGTAATTATTATAGATCATGTATTCATAATATATTAAAATAATTTTAATTTAACTTCTTGGCTAATAATTTTGAATATACCAATACATATTTATTTTTGTATATCTATATCCATTGTTTAAAATCCAATAATCATATAATATTATATTAGTTATATAATCAAATATATTGGCATTCAATACTATAGTTTATTTGGTTTATATGAGTATTTAATGTTCATTTGATTAAATATGACATATAAAGATAATATCATTTTTAGCTATTTTATTATGCATGTTATATATAAATGTAACTAAAAATACTTATATGTTTGTATGTCTTAAGTTATTTGTTAAAATATGTATCAAATATTGTACAAAATATTATAATTTAAATTATTCAATCGTGGTAGCAAGAGCTATAAGCGTACAAATATAATTATAATATATTAATATAAAATAATCAAAAACAACAAGTACATTCACTTGTGTTCAATCACATTAAGTATTTAATCTTGACATAGCGTTAATAAAAATGAGACTCAAATATTATATAATTTCTGTTTATATAATATACTATCAGGAACAATTCAACATCGATACTTCAGGGAATAAATAACTTACATTTTATAATATTGTAATTTCTGTAAATATTATTAAAAATTGATATTAAATAATAGTTATATTTTTATTGATAAATTAAATATTCTGTTATATCTCAACATAGTTGTAAATAATATTAGAAAGAAAATCGAAATATGTTCTATTTAAGACTTTAAA
The DNA here is from genome assembly GCA_963988835.1 of Hexamita inflata. Lineage (NCBI taxonomy): Eukaryota > Fornicata > Diplomonadida > Hexamitidae > Hexamita > Hexamita inflata. The sequence goes on along the minus strand of CAXDID010000787.1, from coordinate 5,371 downwards.
ACTGAAGGAGACTCCATAAAACCTATGGAGTGAAAAAATTACCATATAATATTTTACCAACATTCTTCTTATTATATAGTATCTATTGCAAAAATATAACTAACTCCAGCTCATTCCAAAAAAACACCTACTATGAACATTTATCTGAACAGCTATACCAAATACACCAGAACAGAAGTAAAGTTCGCTCCGGGGAAAATAGTCTACGTCGTAAGAGATCTGGAGACAAACAAGGTGTTGAACACATTTTAGCAGACGACAGAGTGATTATGGGATTGATAGTTTAATAATGAATGCTATTATAAGTATTCGAATTCATATTTACAGTGTACTCGTTTGAATTACGTCTGTGGTGTGACACAGAGTTAGCTTATTAAGCTCGATATAGCCAAATTTGTGTTTTCAGCTAATGTTTGGGTCCAATCAATATGTGACGGAAGTCTTCTATGTAGCTCAATTGGTGCTTTGAACCAGTAAATAATGTTGTCAGGGAAAAATACTATCATGCGATCAAATTTATAATTTGGTGTATTAGTAGCTGTATATGTGGAAAATATATTTAAACCGTTACATTTCTTGGGTATAATACTTTAATGAAATGTAGATCTATCTCTCACTAATTCAAGCAATGTTGTCGTAACGACAGCACGTAGAACCACTGTATCTAGCTGACTTTACCTTACATTATGATCGTATTGAATATATTATCCCAGTCAGACTCAACAGAAACATGAATATTAGCAGCGACAACCCCAGTTGCTGTACGATGTTGTATTATAAATCATTATTCTGGATCAAAAAGTACATGCCGCATCCAGATAACACTCCGAAAACGGAGCTTAACAACAACACAACACGTTTCACGGTTTTGTTCGGTTGTACATCCAGACACTCCTTTTATATAATCCCTGTAACGTTTTCAGGATATTCTAAAGCGCACTATGTCTTCGGACATGCTGGTTCCAAAACTAACTACGATATGTTTTCCATCACTGAAGTGGAAGTTTTTCAGTTCATTGCGAAATTACCATTAGACTACTGATATTTCCAATTTTTCATCAGCAAGAATAGTGTTAATTCCATGATTGTAATTTGATTATTGATTTTTTGTGTAACTTCACATTCTATATTTTTGATTAGTTTATTGTACATTTCGAGCCTCAGTACAATTAATTCCAGTGAGAGGATTATTTAAATTATCAATGTATTTCGCTTAGAACGATTTCCGTCATATTTATATCTAAAATTATTAAATGAGTCGTCGGGTAACAAGTTCTAAGATTCAGTAAGTTTAAATTCGATAAAGGAAAACGTTTATCACAGAATCGCGTAATTTATTGCAATAGATTTTGCCCCACTCCAAATGAAATTGGTACAAGTTCAGAAAATAGAGAAACTACAAAACACCTTAGTGGTACTAAAAGCAGCTAGAATCATACAATGTGCAGTTATACTGTATTTGGCTATAGTTCACCTTGTTATAGCCAAGATTTATCTGGTATCCAAGTTAGAATTCTATGGTTAGCTCTAATATGCGTACTTTACAGCAATTAAAGCTATATTGTGCGTGATATTCACGTTCGTTCAAACAAGTGTGGTGAAGAGAAACAAAAGGGTTTAAGTAATTTATGCAGTGGTAATAATCAACACAATATTTGTGATTGCATTAATCGCTGATCTGGCTTATTTTTTACGTCAATTTGTTGACGTTAACTATGGTCCACTTACAGTTATCAATGGAAACTAAACTCAAATTCACTGGTATACCTCACAGAAGACGCAATCTGTTGTATCACTTGACAATAAAGTGTTTATGAGTAACACAAGAACGCATTTTCATAACGTGCTCGTGAACGAGACCAACTTTAACTTCAAGGTAAATGGGTTCTCTGAAAACTCATTTAATTATTCCCTGCCCGCAGTAACCTCCAAATTCATTGTTATGACTGACATCCACGGAAATGGTAAATACTTAAACAATATGACACAAGATTACGATTTCGCACTGTTGTGTGGAGACTACTCTTCAGGAGGAATGGCCCACGAGTTTTCACGGTCTTTCAAGCAGATGCACAAGAAACCAGTTATCATGGCGGTTGGAAACCATGACGCTCTTGGAGATATAGATAAGTTAGTAACTCGCTAGACTAATTTCTACCAGAAAATAGGTTAAAACGGATATTATTTCATTTATGTGTTAAACACAGACCTATTTCATCACAGCCGCGTGAACGAGTCTCGCGTTGACGAGGCTATTCAATTTCTATAATATAATCTGCATCTAAGTTAAAACGACGAAAACATCTTCATAGTGTCTCACCAAGCTGTGTATTCCACAGGAAATTTCGGATCTGTCTAGTATTTCACCAACGCAATGGAAAAGTTTTTGAACGAGCATGAACACGATCGTATCAGAGCTGTATTCTCAGGTCATGATCACCTATTCAGTGCCTTCAAAAGAAATAATGTATATTACTTTGTAAATGGAGCTGGAGGAGGCCCTGTCAACAAAGTTGGACACTAAGGCGACAGATCATGGGAGGAAGACGAGCTCAGCGGACCGCAACCTGTTACAAGCAGCAGAACTATCGGATACGATTCGCATCTGAACAGCTATACCAAATACACCAGAACAGAAGTAAAGTTCGCTCCGGGGAAAATAGTCTACGTCGTAAGAGATCTGGAGACAAACAAGGTGTTGAACACATTTTAGCAGACGACAGAGTGATTATGGGATTGATAGTTTAATAATGAATGCTATTATAAGTATTCGAATTCATATTTACAGTGTACTCGTTTGAATTACGTCTGTGGTGTGACACAGAGTTAGCTTATTAAGCTCGATATAGCCAAATTTGTGTTTTCAGCTAATGTTTGGGTCCAATCAATATGTGACGGAAGTCTTCTATGTAGCTCAATTGGTGCTTTGAACCAGTAAATAATGTTGTCAGGGAAAAATACTATCATGCGATCAAATTTATAATTTGGTGTATTAGTAGCTGTATATGTGGAAAATATATTTAAACCGTTACATTTCTTGGGTATAATACTTTAATGAAATGTAGATCTATCTCTCACTAATTCAAGCAATGTTGTCGTAACGACAGCACGTAGAACCACTGTATCTAGCTGACTTTACATTACATTATGATCGTATTGAATATATTATCCCAGTCAGACTCAACAGAAACATGAATATTAGCAGCGACAACCCCAGTTGCTGTACGATGTTGTATTATAAATCATTATTCTGGATCAAAAAGTACATGCCGCATCCAGATAACACTCCGAAAACGGAGCTTAACAACAACACAACACGTTTCACGGTTTTGTTCGGTTGTACATCCAGACACTCCTTTTATATAATCCCTGTAACGTTTTCAGGATATTCTAAAGCGCACTATGTCTTCGGACATGCTGGTTCCAAAACTAACTACGATATGTTTTCCATCACTGAAGTGGAAGTTTTTCAGTTCATTGCGAAATTACCATTAGACTACTGATATTTCCAATTTTTCATCAGCAAGAATAGTGTTAATTCCATGATTGTAATTTGATTATTGATTTTTTGTGTAACTTCACATTCTATATTTTTGATTAGTTTATTGTACATTTCGAGCCTCAGTACAATTAATTCCAGTGAGAGGATTATTTAAATTATCAATGTATTTCGCTTAGAACGATTTCCGTCATATTTATATCTAAAATTATTAAATGAGTCGTCGGGTAACAAGTTCTGAGATTCAGTAAGTTTAAATTCGATAAAGGAAAACGTTTATCACAGAATCGCGTAATTTATTGCAATAGATTTTGCCCCCACTCCAAATGAAATTGGTACAAGTTCAGAAAATAGAGAAACTACAAAACACCTTAGTGGTACTAAAAGCAGCTAGAATCATACAATGTGCAGTTATACTGTATTTGGCTATAGTTCACCTTGTTATAGCCAAGATTTATCTGGTATCCAAGTTAGAATTCTATGGTTAGCTCTAATATGCGTACTTTACAGCGATTAAAGCTATATTGTGCGTGATATTCACGTTCGTTCAAACAAGTGTGGTGAAGAGAAACAAAAGGGTTTAAGTAATTTATGCAGTGGTAATAATCAACACAATATTTGTGATTGCATTAATCGCTGATCTGGCTTATTTTTTACGTCAATTTGTTGACGTTAACTATGGTCCACTTACAGTTATCAATGGAAACTAAACTCAAATTCACTGGTATACCTCACAGAAGACGCAATCTGTTGTATCACTTGACAATAAAGTGTTTATGAGTAACACAAGAACGCATTTTCATAACGTGCTCGTGAACGAGACCAACTTTAACTTCAAGGTAAATGGGTTCTCTGAAAACTCATTTAATTATTCCCTGCCCGCAGTAACCTCCAAATTCATTGTTATGACTGACATCCACGGAAATGGTAAATACTTAAACAATATGACACAAGATTACGATTTCGCACTGTTGTGTGGAGACTACTCTTCAGGAGGAATGGCCCACGAGTTTTCACGGTCTTTCAAGCAGATGCACAAGAAACCAGTTATCATGGCGGTTGGAAACCATGACGCTCTTGGGAGGCGGGGGGGGAGGTGAGATAAATTTTTTGTAGTTTATTCTAGTAGACTTGATTCATTTTCTTTTATTTTAGTTTAGTTTGTGAACGTAGTCTCTTTTTTATTAATAAGTTAGTAACTCGCTAGACTAATTTCTACCAGAAAATAGGTTAAAACGGATATTATTTCATTTATGTGTTAAACACAGACCTATTTCATCACAGCCGCGTGAACGAGTCTCGCGTTGACGAGGCTATTCAATTTCTATAATATAATCTGCATCTAAGTTAAAACGACGAAAACATCTTCATAGTGTCTCACCAAGCTGTGTATTCCACAGGAAATTTCGGATCTGTCAAGTATTTCACCAACGCAATGGAAAAGTTTTTGAACGAGCATGAACACGATCGTATCAGAGCTGTATTCTCAGGTCATGATCACCTATTCAGTGCCTTCAAAAGAAATAATGTATATTACTTTGTAAATGGAGCTGGAGGAGGCCCTGTCAACAAAGTTGGACACTAAGGCGACAGATCATGGGAGGAAGACGAGCTCAGCGGACCGCAACCTGTTACAAGCAGCAGAACTATCGGATACGATTCGCATCTGAACAGCTATACCAAATACACCAGAACAGAAGTAAAGTTCGCTCCGGGGAAAATAGTCTACGTCGTAAGAGATCTGGAGACAAACAAGGTGTTGAACACATTTTAGCAGACGACAGAGTGATTATGGGATTGATAGTTTAATAATGAATGCTATTATAAGTATTCGAATTCATATTTACAGTGTACTCGTTTGAATTACGTCTG